>DWQX01006635.1:0-11101 GCA_018245475.1 Pharmacophagus antenor | reverse complement strand
ATATTTTTATAACACACAGGTGTAAAATTAAAAAAAAAAAAATTATAAAAGCTCTAATAATAAATTCTACTAGTGTAAAATTTAAAAAAAAAATAATAAAAGCTCTAATAATAAATTCTACCAGTGTAAAATTCAAAAAAAAAATAATAAAAGCTCTAATAATAAATTCTACCAGTGTAAAATTCAACAGAGGCCGCCCCCGCCGCCTGGCCGTGCGCGCTTCAACGAAAAACAAATGAAAGCTCGAAGCTCGCCGCGCCACTGTCTACCGTTCCGCCCCGGATCAGGTGGCTTTTGACGCGCGGCGCGTGGCCCGTGGCCCGTTTGAAGCGACGTCCGATATCATTACAGTGGACGTTCGGATTTCGCCCACGGCCACCGGACCCCCCAGCTGTTCGCCGCGCGCCACGAACGGACCTCTGCACCATTCCGGTCGTTGTTTGAACGCGCGCGGGTATTAAGTTTGCACAAGGTGGAGGCCCTTATATTAAGCGAATGCGGACGCCCGGTACAGTTTGCAAATTAAACACTTTACTGTACCGCACGATCGCGTATACTATTCCGTGCTATCTGTACCACGTATGTAATAGGCGAATATTGTTCTAATACTCAACCAGTATATTACGTAACAAGATAAATAGAGATAAATAAATTTAATAAAAAAAAAAAACAACTAGTGTTTCAGTCTATACGTTAATAATATAAATTGTTACATAAGGGATTTATGTACGAATATTTATTATTTGCATACACAGAATAAATATAGAAATATAACCATGAATACCAAAAAGTATTTACCAGTTTTAAGAGCTTCCGTGTCTTATTTACGCCAGCACGAGCCCTAAACGGTTCAACCGATTCCAATGTACCTCGCGTTCTACGAAAGATCACCGAAGATGCGTTTAAATTGTTTCCAAAAATCTTTTCAGTTGCTTCAAATTTAACTGTTTCATTTTACAATATGATGCATTGAATAATAACACGTGTGTCAAATATATAAGATGATTTTCATTTAGATTACTTTATAATTATTTGTATTTCAATTAGCGTTTATATATATGGAATATGATGAAGATTATATATTCATATTTCTGCTTAAAGATATGCTGTTACTGACTCTTTGTGTTTGTTACTTTTTTTTTACAATAATGTTATGAAGTGTCCGATATTGTTCAAAATTTCGCTGGTCATCTTTTTTCGCTGGTTCGCTAAGTGATTTCTGCTATCCGATATATTCATTAGACTTACATACAGTATTTATTTACCTCACCCAGTTCATAGTTTTCAGATGCGTTCGGTAATGATAATAATATGATATATCAAATCGTTGATATAGTAAGGTGTGTCTTTCGCGGTGTCTCTATTAAAACTTTGTCGATCGCATTCGTGAAATGGCAAAGCGCGTACGTCTTTATAACGGAATGTCGACGGAACTTATTTTATCCGTCATTTGAAATAATATTTGACATTTCACAGTGTTATCTACAGATATGCGTTTAACACTAGAGTTACCGGACCGGTCATTTTGACCGGACGACCCTATATAAGAAGTTACGTATAATATAATGCGTTTGACATTTTTAGTTTTTTTATGCTCCCCCTGGCAACATCGTTCTATATATTTTACTGCGAAACGGGAAAAATATTACCTAAATATAATTAACACTAGATTTACCGGACCAGTCATTTTGACCGGACGACCCTATATAAGAAGTTACGTATACTATAATGCGATTGATATTTTTAGTTTTTTTATGCTCCCCCTGGCAACATCGTTCTATATAAATTACTGCGAAACGGCAAAAAAATTTAATGCAATAATGCACAAAACTAATGCATACACGAAAATAAAACCATAAAAATATATGGGTTAATCTGGTGTTATAACTACGTTTATTAATTTTTCGGGCACCTCACCGCGGCCTGACTTTTCGTTCGACGTTGGCCTTTATAATATTTAGTTACGGATCCGTCCGGGTGTCGCTCGGCACACGTTTTTAGGGTTCCTTGTCGAAACGGTGACGAACGGAACCCTGTTATTGAGTTCACTGGCGGGCACTGCATCACAAACGGTATTAGGTGGTTGAAAATTTTCAACGGATTATACATCTCTATTAACGTTAAAACGCGAACTGATGATGTTATCAAAATTATTGAAACTAAACAATTTTTTTAGTTAAATCAGCTCCATCCGTTGAGCCCGAATGTATTTTTTTGATTTTTCAATAAGTGAGAAGCTGTCAGGTGTCCTCAATATCTGAAGACTAAAGTCTTCCAACCAATGCGTCCTCCCTGCGATCACCTACGTAGCGGAAACTTGGAGTCTGACCGGTGGACATGTCCACTGGCTTAAGGTCACTGAGCGTGCGATGGAAAGAGCTATGCTCGGTATCTCTCTAAGGGATAAGATCCGAAACGAAGGAATTCGACGAAGAACAAAAGTGGTCGATGTAGCCCTCAAAGTCGGCAAGTTGAAGTGGCAGCGGGCCGGCCACGTCTGCCGAGTCACCGATGGCAAATTGGGGAAAGTCTTCGAGTGGAGGCCGCGCATGAGACGGAGTGTAGGGCACCCTCCCACCAGATGGACCGACGATTGATTCAAGACGGCGGGAAGCGGCTGGATGAGGGGAGCAGAGGACCGCATACGGTGGAAGGCATTGGGCTAGGCCTTCGTTCGGAGGACTGACACAGGCTGATAATGAATACCATGAGATAATAGCTTTTAAAATATTTCACCCGCTTTGTCTACAATCTATGTTTACGAGTACACTATACTGAACCGTTCGTTGCTAGTTAGACTCACACTTGGCCATTTATTTTATTTAACCCGAACAAACGTGCGGGGTGTAATGTTTCACGCGAATAGTAATTGTTATACGAATTTTAAACGGATTCCGATAATTGATTTTGGGTGTGTTCTTATCGGCCGAATGTTTAACCCTTTCGCTTACAACGCTCGTGGAGAAAAACCGCAGCGGCGGCCCGGATGGCTTCGTATTTGAACATCGAACCGTTTGCCGTTATACATGATTTTTATTCAAAACGCATTGGCGTAACTTACAGATGTGATAGGAATAGTATGAAAA
This sequence comes from Pharmacophagus antenor, assembly GCA_018245475.1. Taxonomy (NCBI): domain Eukaryota; kingdom Metazoa; phylum Arthropoda; class Insecta; order Lepidoptera; family Papilionidae; genus Pharmacophagus; species Pharmacophagus antenor. The sequence goes on along the minus strand of DWQX01006635.1, from coordinate 8,015 downwards.
ATTAAGATTGTGATAATTAAAACAAGATATAAATAAGAAATGTAAAGCGCACAGATTGTGAGAGAATAAAAACGGATTGTCATCCTCATTTTGAGTGACGCGTGAGACAAGGAAACAGAATGCGGTATGGAAGATAATGAGAAGGTATAAAATGGAGAAATGAAAACTTAAAGAAGAGGTATGACAGCGCGATAAAAATATGAGCATATCAATAGAAGATGTTACTAGGCCCTGTCGAAACGCAACCAGGGGAACGAGCATAAATAAAAATAAAAAAAAAAACAAAAAAAAACTTATAAACGTATTCTGCACCAACACGCCTAACCTTTTACGGCCGAATTTTTCAAACTATACGGTTTCATGTCCCTTTTTTTTGCAGTAAAAACTTTTCTATGCCTCGACCCTAGCGGTTTTTATCCAATGCTCTCAAAAACAGATAACAAGCAAAAAACGCAATGTATTAGTCATTTTTTTTTTTTAGAAAAGTTACTAATCGCCCCCCTGTATGACGGAATCGCCCCACCTTGGGAAACACTGATCTACGGCGGTATTGTCTCACTTGACATCGGAATCCACTTATTTTACGAACCGTCACGTACAAGTGACGCTGGGTTTTACATAAAAATGTTTTTTTTCGGTAGCTGCGTATATGTAACAAACATAAATGTGACGTTTTGGTGGAAATTTTCATGAGCGCTCGTCCATCACATGTTTATAAATTCAGGGTCTAGTAACAAAATCGCGTCGTCACACATATGCGGCACTGTTTATAGAATCATTTGATCACACAAAAGCATCTGTGAAAGCTCGCATAAAATGAAGCACATTCTGTAATTTGATTTTTTTTTTTGGTAGTTTTAAAAATATCCTTCTTATCACATTTCACGCTTGAAAGTTCTTGAAGGATTTTGTCCTACGATTTCGTAAGGCGTACATATGACAGAATCATTTCATTTTAATAACTTACTCCAGTATTCATGAAATAAACTTTACACACCGTTATTAATTAAAGTTTAAGTTAATTAATTATCTTTCATTATATATACAACCTTTTGTAGTAATCTTTTAAGCATAGATCTAGTCGATTTTCAAAAGAAAACTTTAGCCTGATAACTGTTTGTTAGAGTTTCAGCATTTTAGAGCTCCTTATCGGGAGGGTCACGTGAGAGCCTATCACTAAGATTTCATCTTCCGGCCCTTTCACAGCGCACTCTATCTCATAATCCGAAATACGTTAAAAGTGAATTTCAAAGATTACATTTCTCTACTTGCGCTACAATAAGAAAATAAAATAATTTTATACTAAGCATGTGATTTTATTAGCGTTTATGGTATGCAGCTCTTAGTAAAATTCGACCAGCGTTTGGTATTTTTCAATTTCCTGACTATAGCTATTCAAACATTCACCGAATAAACAGCGCCAGTAGGTATCAAGCGCTTGTCGAAAGAAATGTTAATTATATTTCATTAAATCGGTCCAATCAGGAATAAAACAGAAAGAAAAAAGAAAAACAAATCTATATATAGTTCTTAATTCATTACTGTCACATCTCTTACAGTTTACGTATAAATATATTTTCTCACCCTAATACATTTCTTAATATAATGCCATCGTTCTGCTAATAACGCCAATAATATAATATAATGGACGCTTAATGTTTATTGATTAATAATTTAAATGAACGATCTTCCACTCTGCCAATCAAAATAAACTTAAACAATCCACGTGAATTGTCATAAACACAATAAATTAATGTAACACGAACACGGCGAAAATACGAGATGATTAATCAGGAGCCGAACACGTATTATTTTATTAATAATAAAACATACAATCACTTCATACACGGATACTGTACGTGAATAAATGCCGAGTGATAAACCCGTACGTTATGTCATAAATAGTGCATGAGTTGCCATTACTATTTGTCGACCACTGTTAAAGTGTTGCGACGGAGAAACGTGTACAATCATCAGACAACGGTGTTGCGTTGGAAGCGGTTTCGAAATAGACCTTACAAACATTCGATACGCGGATATTTTTAGTTTCAATAACCCGGTATTCCGTTCGCACGACAAAACGGTTATTGTAATGCACTCGCGGCGCGAACGGCGCACACGAAAATAAACTTACGAGCAACATTACACGAAGGCGGAACGCTCTTGTGATTTCAATACGGATATACGTATAACTTAATTCAATTGCACATCGACGATGAAATACAATTTACGCGAGAAAATTGAATAGGCGAACATATAAATCGCAATGCGTCGTAATGTGAATTGATCCATGAACAGTTCGCATTGACAGCATAATTTTTTAACGATTTGTACGACACGTTTATCACTGACCTGAAGCGTCCGGTGCCGTCGAGTGGCGAGGTGGTACTGGACCGGAGTGCGTGTGGGCTATGTTTAACTGTGAGCAAAATAGAAATGTACTGACTTTTGTTACGGCCACAAAGATGCGTGCGCCCGCGCAGCCCCACTGTGTGGGCGGACGTATGTTATGTTATATTATTCGTTGGCGGTACACGTTGTCGTACGTGTTCGCATCGTATGATGGTACACGGTGGTTGTTTTAATTGACAACGGCATTGTATGAAGTAGCGATGGTAAATCTGATTAAAAAACATAGGACACCGTTGAGATTGTACTCCATTATCCCACGGTTACATTAAACGGTACAAGTTTTAATGATAATGCACAATCGTAATTACAGTTTTTGCGTTTGTCGATATATATTAATATTAACAGTTTAAAATGTACGTAATTAACACATAACATATTGATGGAAATAGATGATGTTTTATTTTTGAAGGAAGAGAAGGCAATCGAACGAGTCGTTCACCTGATAAGACGTGAACACCGTCGCACGTTGACAGCCGCAACATTCAAAGATGCAACTGCGTCGCCGACATTTAAGGGAGCAGTAGGCTCTTATTTTTATAGCATCCAAGTCATATTATGCCGCTCGCGAATATATTGGTAATATAATCTTGTGCGTCCTCAATCAATATTCCTCTGTCATTTCTTTATTGCATTGTATACTCATAACAAACGTCGGCTCGAAAAGCGTCCGTTCATATCAACTTCGCGTATGGGACGAGAGTGAGATGTCCGTTATTTGATTTGAACAATAACAGAAAGTGAACAAAACGGGTAATGTACCGTTCGTTAATAAAATAAGCGCATTCAAATGTAATTTTAAACCCGTCCAACGCCGCCGCCCGGGACGGTCGCGTAAATGCCGACGGAGCGCCGCGCGGTCGTTTAATGTGACCGATATATTCGTACACAATGGACGGTCAATTGGCACGCGATTAAGATAATTATCCGTACGCATAAGACAATTCCATCTTCGGGCTATGTTGCTGCAGCATCCGCTACGCACCCACCGGGGTGTCTGCAGAATGCCGGTGCAGATCATCCCTCTGGGGTCACGCTGAGCAGCTCACCCTTACCACTCGGCGTTGCAACACAATATAAATATTATTATTACGTTTCATCCGTTGTTATATTATTTTCTAAATGTGATGTATTTTACATTTTTCTCGATGTGCTTATTGGAGCTCCGCTGAGTTGAATGAGAATCTATTATTATTGTTTATTATTATTATAAGCCGCCTTATAATTTCCGTTAGAACGAACTCTTCGACACTCGCCTCTTCATTGTTACAAATCAAAGTATCCGCGTATTAACTAAGTAAGCTCATGGAGTTAAAATCAAATTAGGTATGTGTAAATATTCTATATATCTTTTATGAATAAAGGTCAATAATAGATCACAATGGATAGCAGTTCCAAAGAGACTTGCGCACACGGCGGTTGAGGAACCAGGAGTTTACTCACCGTATGTCGTCATCATGTTCCTAGTTTCCTCATCACTATGTGGTGCTTACTCTCTTATGCAATTTCAGACGTGTCAATAGTACAGACTCATGACTAAACCACTATACTCATATACTCATGACCAGAATTTATATATATATATACTAGAGTTTTTATTTAACAATCACACTAAATAATTAAATATATTTCATAAGAATATTCGGCCGGTTTTCACGTAATTTCTCTATCAGTCGAGTGGTTCAAATTATTTCACCTAACAGAATGAACAAGGTCCACGTATAATTTGTTACCAATAATAACGATCTAAAAAAAAAATAATTCAATTACATGAGAAGCAACAAGTAGGAGCGCTTTACGTAACTTTTGTTACGTCTTTAACTGACGTTAGTTTTGCTTTAGCAAAGAAAAAGCTCACGTTTCACACACTACGCCGATTTCGGAAACGAAAACAACGAAAAGAAACAAAAAATAGAGCCAATGATTTATTTTCTCTATCTCATCGGCGTGACGTAATTGTCGGATTTAATTTCACGCAAGCCTAAATGAAATCCTCGTCTATAATACGTCGGCCGTTGAAGACTCGATCGGCTGTACGTCGAAAACGTGCAGTGACAGGTCGCCATGACGTCATCGCTTCGACATCGGGAACAGGCCTCCCGTTTAGTCGGACTGCTGCCAGCTTACAGCAGAAGTCGCACCGCGTTTTTTAGCCGACTCGGGGCGCAGACTGTAAATTGCCAGGTTCACCCGGCTCGCTTAGAGTTGCTTAAGTATGAACGACTAATTTAAATATTTACACTTCTATTATTTACAACGCGGCGCCCGCTTCTGCTCCGGCGTGGACAAAAATAAATATATATATACATTATGCTGAAGGGATGAAAGATTGTAGGCTCTTCGTGTAATGATTCTGACAATGTTAGGATCAAAATGTTAATAGATTTAAGGTTCAGTTTGGTGAACAATGTCGATTGTTGAAGAGTTTCAACATTTTTGTCGCGCGTTTTACTATCGACGTTCTACATTTTATGTTTTTGTGTTTTAATTTAAATCGAATCTTTATTTGGATGTATTGTAAATAGTAAAAATATTTTAATAAGATTTATTGTAAAATTTGCTGATGGATTAATTTACCGATTCTTTATAAATAAAAGTAGTCATATTGGTTTCGGCAAGTATATATATAACATTCTTATAAAAATTATCTTACTCTTGCCACGTGAATGTAAGAAGCCACGAGTGATGATAGGCTGTATGTTGATGCGTATGTTACTGGTGGGAGAATAGAAGATGGGTTAGCTGCCTCGAGAAGAGCCACCATGGTTGGTAGTGGGCCTGTCGCTCAGAACCAATGAACGACCACCTCACCTGACCACTCTGATATATAAATTCGTGTTTTTTTTTCTTCTTAATGAGTTTTATTGACGGAAATTTAAATACTACGGTAAATGAATAAAAAAAATAATGCGGAAATTATGAATGGATATCAATTTAGAAACCGCTTCAATCATATTACGGGATGAAAAAAAAATCTATACTATTAAATAAAGGTACTTTATAAAATTGCTTGCGAAATCGAGAACCTGTTGCCTGCCTTCGGTTAAATAATATTAACATGATTATACCAAATAAATAATACTACACATTATAAGACTCCGACACTGACTCGTTTTCTCTAAATAGTTCTGTTCGCCGTCAGTAAAACGCCTGCTGCCTCGGCCAAGGTGAAATACACTCGACGATTTTGTAGTTTGTTTAATGCACTCATTATTAACATAACCAACACTCCGGTCTGTTTAAAAGTTAATCGGGAAGGTTATTATCTTTATAATAACCAATCTTTTCATCATTACCTTTTTTTCCCTTCCTTTCTTTGTGTATTTTTTTTCTTCTTAGTGCAAACTATTATTTTTTTTATTCAAAATTATTTATAAAAATGTATGTATATTTAAAATTGTCGTCTCATTTATATGTGTATTACGTCCCCCCCCCTCTCTCTCAGGTTTATTTAAATTATTATTATTTTATCTTTTAATTCTCTATTATTCTTTTTACGCATTCCATATCTATATTCATCTCTGCTTAACCCTAAGTAACACTGGCAGATTATGCCATTTGGCATTAAGTCCACCTCATATACGAATGAATGCATTAATGCTTTCAATAAATAAATAAATAAAATAAATTAAGCGCAGCAACGGTAAAGCTATTTCGTTCTGAATACTCAGGCTCTCATAAGCTCTTCGACTGCCTCCGTTGCGTAGTGATTTATCCGCTTATCTTGTAAAGCGGTTGTCCCGGGTTCAACACCCTCGTTAATGGAGTGGTAGGGACTCCTTTCTCTAGTGTAGTGGTAGGGTTTTTTGAACCTCATTGTCCAACCACCCAATAACAAAAGAGATATAGTTAGAAAATTATAAACGAAATTAATAATGGTGGATAAACAAAATAATGAGTGCCTTCGTGACCGCTTCTTTGTAACGAAGAGGTCTTGGGTTCGATTCCCGGGCCACAGGAGTTGTGGAGTCTGGATGGTGGTAGAGTTTTTCAAACCCTGCCTGCTACCACCCTAAATGTCAATCTGTCGCCATAACAGCATTGTTGTGTTCCGACAGTCACATGTAACGGTCAGTTGTAGTCGTGACCAACACATTTCAACATCTACGGCGCCATGTTCACTAAACAAAAGTTGAGTTACTGGTATAGAGGCTGAGATATGCCGAGGAGCTCTTCCCCCTTATCCCACTGTCCACTTTTCAAGTTAGAAACACACGAGCGGGACTGCGGTGGCAGACACACCGTCACCACATGCCGTCGCGTACAAAGAAATTTTCGGATAACTTCCTTTGTCACACTGCACACAAATGGAACTGCCTCCCAGCTCGTGTGTTTCCTTCATATAACCTTGGGTCTTTTGCGCGGGGCGTGAAGAAGTACCTTGCGGGTGGGCATGTTGAGGGCGGCTGATGCGACAACTTTTTGTGGCGACAGCCATCTTCGTAAATCTTGGGTAAAACCTACCACCATTCAAACCACAAATCTAATAAAGACAATTGTTTTTAAATATATATCATTACTTAATCATAAAGCTCTCTCGGTCTGACTTTATAAATTTTTTTTTCATTTCATTTTTTTTTGTGATTTTTGTCGCAATGGAAATTTCAATCGCACCTTAACTATTTCTATTACAACAACTGACTTATAACTAAATATAAAACGGTGTGACAAAATTTATTAATTAAATTAAAAAAGCTTCTATTCCGCCAGTCATTAGATCTCTGGCAACTTTCGAAGTCGGGTCTGCTAATACGGATTGCATCAGTCCCACATCCGTTATATTAATGTGAGTGTGTTTACTTAAAAATGTATTTCTTTTTGACTTATTCGTAAACGTTCAAATGCTTCTATATCCGTCACCCGTCGTAAATTTCAGTCGCTTTTGACACTAATAGCATTAAGATTTATATGATTCACGTCGACGTCTTAAGTTATTGAGGAAGGCCTAAGGTTGTATTTGTTGGCCATGTTCAAAGGTGTAATCCAGATGACCACACCGTAAAACCAGCACTGAACTTGCCAACGACGAAACTGAAACGCGGAAGGCCCAACACCGCTCGCTTGACGGCTCGAAAGGAGCCGAAAGAAAAAGTTCCAAAATGAAGATCTCGACATAAATCGCCCTATAGAGAAACGCAGGACGAGGAAGGTCGACCTCGAATAATCGGGAAAGCGGTCTCTAAAGAAGAGGATTGATTCAGAAATTACTAACGCAATCCTTTTGTCGAATGGTCAAATCCAATTATTTATTTTTATCATGCACAAATTAGGTTAAACACTCTAGTTTTATACACTTCACATTTGTACAATATGCAGAGAACAGAAACGTTCATTGTATGTCGCGAATGGGGTAACAGTCTTGTGTTACAATGTTGTTTTATTTTATTTATTTAGAAACTTCGTACATGTTATATACTAATTAAAACTATTCTAAGCAGAAAACGTATCATACGGGCGAGCTTAACTCATTACGAGCTCTCTACCGGCTAACATTGGTGGGTGAGAAATAGGATATGGGAGGTCTTTAGAATTCCCCTCCGACGTGTCGCCACCTTGCCGTGGTGGAGGGGCTTGCGTGCCGCAATGAACCGCGAGGCTATGCCGGA
>DWQX01006634.1:0-11104 GCA_018245475.1 Pharmacophagus antenor | reverse complement strand
TCAATATTGTAATTTTTACAAGGTGGTCTCAAACTTTTGGCCGGCAGGGTATATCTCTTTTGTTAATTAAAAATCGTCCCTAAAGAGATTAAGGATCGAACCTATGCATATCAGCCTACCATACCTTCAAGTGAAGTTCACCGCCGGAGTACGTCATCGGCCGTAGCTCCTTGCTGAAAAAAAAAACTTTATTATTCATCAGCCGAAACTCGTGCACCGCAGGACAAAGGCCTCCCCCAAAGAGCGCCGCGACGGACGGCTCCGCGCTCCCCTCGTCCGGCCCGTCCCGGCGACTTTATGAGACGGCGGCTTACCTTATCTTAGCCACCTTAAATAACATACAAATGGAATGATTGCCGAAACAATGACGTAATTTAAATTAACACGGCAAAAACACGAAACGACTTTTGACATTTCATAATTTATTATTCACGTACAGTGCAGCTTTCCGTTTTGTATGAGAGCACCGTAATTACGAGCTGTAGTCTAGATTAGTTTCTGTTTACTTTGAGCTACGAGTAGACCAATTAAATAATAACATTTTACTGGACCGTAACGTTTTAGGGTTCCGTACGTAAATGGTGAACCCTCTTGCTACGCCTCCGCCGTCTGTCCGTGCCTCGGCAGGCTCTATCTCATAAATCGCAATAGGTATATGAGAATTGAAATTTTCACAGATTGCGTATAGCGTTTCGGACTTGCACTTTGCAATTTATTGTTAGATTAACAATCTGTTTATTTTCAGACCGTACACTATAATAGAGGAGAGAATTATGTTAATTTGACCGAGTGTGAATGTTTAGGGCACGTCTTTATACTTGTATCTTCAAACAGTTCCTTTGAACCTAAATCAAAAACTAAACGAGTGTTAATATTTCTCGGTACAGATAGCAGAAAAAAAACACAAATTCTTGTATATTTCTTATTTTGATAAAAAATACTCAACATAACTATAAAAACTATCTCACTACCTATCTATAACAAATAATATTATCAAATAAAAAAAAAACTAACAATATTTCACTGTCATAGTTTTCGTTGAACTCTGAATAAACTTCTTTTTTTTTTCAGCAAAACGACTTGACCGCAATTTCGTATGACGTCAAATCGGGGCATAAAAATAATAGCACTAGCGAAATATCGACAATGATGAAAAACCCTGCGTTATAAGCGACACACTGCTAGGCGGGAGAAGCGCACGCGAAACTGCTTTTCTCTACTAGATCACAATTACACTTGCTAAAGAGAGAGTCGAGAGCGCTCCGGAGTGCTAAACAATGTTGAAAGAGTTCTAAATACCTACGTGGCGTAGTACTTAACTGGGGTCCCCGCTTCGACTGAGGACACGAGCTAGGTAACTTGTTTTCGAACCCGACTCACTATTATCGTTGGTGTCAACTTGCCGCTATAACAGCTATGCTATGTTCCAGCAACGATACGTGTGTGAACCAGGGTGTTCTGGACGAGCACGTTTCACCATCCAAGGCCCAATTCACACTTGACATCGAGTGAAATTGAAGTTAATTGCCTAAAAGAAAAACGTTCATAATGTCAATGATCGTTTCGTTCACAATCTATGGATGGAACGTGACTTAACATCAAGTGGTATCGAGGTCAAATTGTCGCTATGAAAGACGGTTAAAGAAACTATCGTTTTTTTCTTTTCAGAGGACGAGCGACAAGGTCGTCATGAACGGGACACCACAAGCAAGCGGCTCCAACGAAAGCAGCTGTACGTATCCCGGCACAGTTGAAGCTTTTAAAGGCTTCCATTCCTGCCTATGCGGACGGGTTTCGTATATTATAGATTAAAAACACTAATAATATCATTATCAGCCTGTGCCAGTCCACCGCTGTCCATAGGCCTTCCCCAACGCCTACCACCATACGTGCTCCTCCGCTCTTCTCATCCAACTGCTTCCTGCCTTCCTAACTAAATCAATCACAATAAACAAATACAAATACAAATATACTTTATTGTGCACTATAATGGGGTAACAAAAAAAAAGAAATTACATCAGAATTTTCACAAAAGGCTGTCTTATCGCTAAGCAGCGAACTCTGCCAGACAAAATTTGGGTAGAAATTTACCTAAGTAAACTAAATCGGTAGGGTGCACACGAAAAGTGAAAAAAAAAATTAAAATAAAAGCAGTAGAAATACAATAAAAATAGAATAAAATTATAAAATGTTTCAGCAATTCTACTATATATATGTACAATAAATAAAATATAAATATAATACCTTCATGAGAATGTTGATCATGTTATAACCGAATTAGAGCTGCTTTGACATATTTTTAAACGATTCAATACTTTCACTGCATCGAATAGAAAGAGGTAATAAGTTCCATAGTTAACCTCTGTCCTATAATCCCACTTCAAGTCAATAGAGATGTAGTCTGTAGTGTTAAATCGGACTAATCTAGTACTACCCTCTTCACTATTCTCTTACAGACCATATAAACTACAAGTTTTATGTATGCATATAATTGACAGTAACAGAATAGAATAGAATAGTCTTTATTGCATAACGAGAACAAAATAAAATACACATAAAACAATATAAAAAGAAAATAATTGTTACAAATAGAGCGAAGTGAAAGAATACGTTAGCAGTGCATAATTCGGTCTTACTGCTGAAAGCAGTCTCTTCCTGACAACAGTAACAGTCCTACCGTATAAATCCGAAAGCACTACTTAGAATTTATTATTTACAATTTTTAAATACGACAGTACACTAAAATCAACAAATCATGCAATGTCCAAACACGATTAGAAAGTGAAAAAATGTCCTCATGTCTTAATCAGTATACGCCCTTCTCAAACTGAAGTATATAAGATATAATGCACTTGAAAAGCGTTCCTTTCGAGATGCCTATGTTAAATGGCGTGGAGTAATTATAATGATAATAAACTTTTTGTTGCATGCAGACAAACATTAGCGATTTTGAAAGATTAAAAGTGCTGATCTCTTTTTTCTTGTTTCCGGAATACAGACGTCTCTGACTTAATTTCCGTGCCTGAGGAGTAAAGAAATTTGGGTAGTAGGGGGGTTTTTGGACCCCCTGGCAGACTAGCACAATACAACCTTCCGCCATAACGGCACTGCTGTGTTGAGGCAGTCATACACGTGAGAGCCAGAAGTATTCTCGGCGAAAACACTTCACTATCTACGGCCTCATTGTCACTTGACATCTGATGAAATCTAGTTCAAATGTTAGCTTATAATCGTTAAAAAAAAAAGATTTTTTTCTCTTCCTTACCACGACTCGTCACAACTTTGATCTCCTTACATTACTTTTATTGACACATTACTTAATTTTATTTAACTTCTTTCATCAAAATTTATGTAGAAACTTCGGTTACTTGCGCATCTTTCGTCAACATCGTACCTTTTACGCGTAGAGTCGACAAATCTTGATGGTGTAAAAAAAAAAGTTAAGGTAAATTCTTTGTCGGACAATCTTTGCTCAGAATCAAGCACAATCACAATTTAGCCGCTTCAAGGGAATGGAATGTCAGCTTCTAGGCTCTCTAAATGGTATCCAATAGCTTCGCTTAACACTAGATTCACCGCACCCGTTATTTTGACGGACCCTAGATAAAATGTTTCATATACCAATAAAGGTTTGACCTATTTTAATTTTTTACACCGTCTCTGGCAACATTGTTCCATACATTTTATTGCAAAACGGGAAAAATTACAATACAATAAAGCACAAAATTACTACTGCAAGAAACCTTCGATTTGCAAGACACCAATTTAATTCAGCACTCTTATGTGGTCACCATTAACACGTGTGTAAGCACTTCCATATATAAATTCCGTCACTGCATTTAACCAAGCAGACGTCCGACTCCAAGCGCTGCTACAAACCGACTGACTCCCACCGTGTCGTCACCGTCCCACCCACGTGTTGCACTTTTCAAAACAGATATTCTGTGTTGTAAGAGAATTCAGTCGGCGATATGGGCTGCAGACGTTTCTTTTCGAATTTTCTAACTTCTCGTGAATCGTTAGCTTTTGATTTATTATTACAAATAAATACCGTATGGAATTTTTAATTATTGTCGGAATTTATGATAAAAATTATCACAGTTTAGTTAGTATTTAAAGGTTGACACTAGAATTGCGGACACATTTTCGTGGTTTTCATTTAGTGTCTGTAGTATTTTTGGCAAATATTTTAATCATATTTTTCATGTTTTGCAATAAAATGTATAAAACAATGTTGTCAGATGCGGTGCAAAAAAAATGAAAAAGTCAAACGCATATATTAGCATATGGAACTTTTTATCTCGTATTGGTCTGCCAAAACGACGGGTCCGGTGAATCTAGTGTTAATTTAGTTTATATTTGTGACGATGAGGTCGTAAGCAGGTGATACGTGCTCGCCCCGAAATTTTTCATATCTCCCTAATATTTTAAAATCGGAGAACTCACTCAATGCTTCTTTATTTCTTCCCCGTCCAGTACTCTCTTATGTTCGCAACATTATGTTCCTTCTTACTTTTAGTTTCATCTTTATCAGAATAGTTTCTGACGAGAATCTCTCCAGCTCTCACATATACGACTGCCGGAACACAGCAGTGCTGTTATAGCGGCTGGTTAACATTGATAATGGTAACTAGCCAGGGTGACCAGCAAATCTTGTTCATCACATCAGCCGAAACACGTCCACCGCAGGACAAAGGGCTCCCCCAAAGGAGCCCGTCCCGGCGACTTTGCTCAAGTCGTCGGTCCATCTTGCGGGAGGTCTGCCCACTCTGCGTCTGCCGGCACGCGGTCGCCATTCGAGCACTTTTCGACCTTCGCTTCTGCGAGCAATGTGATCGAATCGGAAATGAGGAGATACGCCCCGGAGGAACGAGGTTACCGACATAGCTCTAACAACAGCCAGACTAAAGCGGCAGTCGGCGGGGCACATTGCTCGCAAATCTTATTACTCAAAACAATTCGCACGCGTAATCGAACCGGAGACCGTATACGGCAAGCTGTTAACCGCTGCGCCGCGGTGTCATTTGGAGACACCTCCGTTATTAAATTCTGCGGCAAGACCCGTTTATTCAGGAGACATTCGTCCTGGTTATTAGCGGAAGTGAAGTGTTGATCGTAAAATGGCCGTTTCGCCACGTAAAAGGCTGCTTCATGAGCGCCGTTTAAAAGAGTATGGATGATTGATCGATTTGTAAATTTTATGCGTTATTTAAAGCCTCGGGGCGATGCCGCCGACAATTTTATTACCTTCTCGCTCTATAAACTGATTATATATAGGCGTTTTTAATACGGAACTCCAACCGGTGCGGGTCCGAGACGCACTTGTCCATTTATTTATTACATAGACGAATCGTGCAGTGACAGTTTAAGTCTATATATGCATTACCACGCCATACAGCTACCTCTTTCTTTCTTCAATTTACACCTACCGACGTATACTTCGTTGTTGATACATTAATTATTAATTTGTCCGCACAGATGACACCGCTTACGCCCCGGCGTCCGAGTGGTACGGCGGCGGGAACTGCTCGTGGGCGGAGGCCGTCTCGTGGGGCTGCAACACCACCAACGTAACGGGCGCGAACCCGACCGGCGGTGACGTCACGTCGCTCGTCCTCATGGCGGTCACGTCCGTCGTGCTGGCACTAATCATCCTAGCCACAATCGTCGGTGAGATCCTCTCCATCATGCCATTATCATCAGCCTGTTACAATCGTCCAACAGGCGTAACTGTCTATAAAAACCCCGAGGAAAAGAAATACTAGGCTAACTCCGTGGCGCAGTGGTCTACTTTATTTGTTCGCTTATTTTATTTAGCTTCATAGAGCGTAAGTCCCGAGTTCGATTCCCGGGACACTGTATAGTGGTGAGTTTTAGTCAAACCCGCCTTGGCTAGCTACCACCCTCAATGTCAATCTGCCTCCATAACGGCATCGCTGTGTTCCAGTAGTCATACACGTGAGAGCCCCCTTGTATTCCAGGCGAACACGCTTCACGATTAAAAGCCTTATTATCACTTAAAAAGAAGTGACAAAAAAAACAGTTTCACGAACGCACAGTAGTGCTTTTTACGATTTTCAACCACCTCTCACTGTATTTCGCACGACGATTAAATTTTACAACTCAAATTTTATTATTCTGCGACAGATTTGTGATCAGCTTAAAACGATTATTTCTCAGCGCGAAGTAAATTCCCGCCAACATCGCTTTAATCGTTCAACAGTAATGTTTTAACTTAACTAAAAAGTTACATTTGAATTATTTAAAAATACAAGTAAAACGTTAAGAAAGTGTTGGTAACATGTATTTCTAGTAACGGAATAGTTGTTGCTGTTGCAGCAGAATACCAGCGCTGACATACCCTCCGGGACCATCAGCTCACGCTTAGCAGCTCGCCCTTTCGACTCGGCGTTGCGACACAATAAAAATATTACACTATTAGCTTTCATTGTTTGTTGCATTAATTTCTCCCTGTGATATATTTTGTATATATATTTTTAATATTATTATTATTATTCATGCAATTCGTTAGCCTAAAGGTGATTAACTTCACTTCTTTTACGGGGTTCCCCCGAGTAAACGAGTGTCGCCTTGCAAAAATTCGCGAACTACCCTGCGATGGTTTAGTATTACCGCTTTTTGGAGTAGTAGGTTGTTTTCTGTCAGACCCAAAAGTTTAAGAATACCGAAAAGTTGTCTGGAGACTATTCCTGTAGACGACATGATTATAGGCACTGCGTTTACTTTTTCTCGTTGCTAATTATTATTATAAAAACTTTACATTCGAACAACATTAAACTGTATATTAACATTAAGCTCATACGAATCGTTAGACAAACTAACACCCTCAATAATATTGTTGGAGTACGATCGAAAGGCGAGATCCGCGAGGCTGCATCCGAACGGGCAACAAGAGCGGCCCCGGTTAAGTGAACACTCGACAAAGTTAAGTGGGAAATCTCGTAGCGGGGAGGTCGAGGCCCCCATTGTTCACGGAGCGGTATTTAATACGATGTTTGATTAAGTACGAACGTCGAATTCCGCGCGAAAAGCGTATTAAAGAGTTCCCGTTATTGTTATGTATCCGAGAAACGTTTATGGAGCGCCACTAAATACTATAATGTACTTTTTTTATCGGTTATGAGCCTACAATTGGTCTCGATATCACCTGACGTTATCTGACAATATAGCGGTAGATGATGAAACGTGCTGCCCTGTATACATCTGTTTCTCACATGTATGACTGACGGAACACAGCAATGCTGTTATGCGGGCAGATTAGTATTGTGGGTGGTAGCTAGCCAGGTGGGTTTGAATAACCCTACCACCATCCAAACTCCACTACTGCTGTGACCCGGAAATCGAATCCGGGACATTACGTTAGAAACGTATGTGCATATGTAATGTAACCTAGATAATTTAGCTCAACAGATTTTTCTAATCAGTAATAAGACTGTCCTAAAATACATTTTCAGTTGTCATCTGCTTTATTTGTTTATTCTCTATCGTATATAATTTATCAAATCTGTTATATAAACCTCCATACACCCCAAGACTGACCTCAATTTACTCGTGTCGCTAATTTAATATGACGCTGTACATGGTAAAGCGAGCTCGACCAATAACTGGTTCTCACATGTATGACAGCCAGAAGACAGCCAGGCACATTAGAAAACAAAAAATACCATCGCCATCGAGAGTGCACTGGTCCGATAATTCGAGAATCGAACCCGGGCCATCTGCGTTGCAAGGCGGTGCACATGAAAGCCAGAAGTATTTTGGACGAACACACTTCACGATCTACGGCTATATCATCACTTAACATCAGGTGAAATTTAGTTAAAAAAATTCCGCGACAAAAAAGAAAACATCTCTTTCATTCTAAGGGCACGGTATACATTGCCACGTCGTTATTCCACATTAAATAAAGCATTGAAACTTTTCTTGTTTCGTAAGAGTTTTTTTTATGGAATAACGCCGCCTAATGCTTTAATTGCGTGTCGGAGCATTTTGTTTTTTTTTTTATTATTATCATTTTTATTAATTCAAACGAAGGTCCCATCGGTTTATTCACGTTTATGATAAATCCCATAGACTAATTGGTTGTGAGTTAAACCCCAAAGCAAACGACGTACGTTGAATTACAATATTGAATAATAATATGGTATATATTAATAATGGATGTGAAAAGCTCTTGATGGCAAATGAAGGTTGCGTAATGGATAAATCAACATTTATACTTTATAATTCTTCCATTGAAAATAATGAACTGGGCGAACCAATGAAGGACTGTATGTAATTTTAATGAATATATTTTATAGCAGGATTTACTGAGCGAACCGGCGAAAAAAGACGACTAGCGAATTTTCGACAATGTCGACACTTCATAAAGTTATTGTAAAGAAAGAAACAAATACGAAAATGGTTACAAATAAAGTGTCCGTAACATCTATAATAAATAACGATAAAAAAAAAATCACCAAAACCCACACATGAATAGTGAAAACGGGTACATCAAACGAATGAAAGTTAAACGCAGCTTTCTTTTCTATTGCTTAAATAATTTCTAATAAAAATTATGAAGCTCGTCGGACGCCAATGAAAATCACGTTGCTTGTTAGTATTATATTATTATTTATATTTATTTCTTATAGCAGCGATTTCATTACCTAACCTTTGATTATTTTAACTTACCACCTATTACAATTCCCGAGATAGAATCCGCTGACGGACAGAGAAGAACGAACGGTGAAGCCTTAGTAATAGGGTAGCATTTGTAGCCCCCTTGGGTACGAAACCCTAAAGAAAAAATTATATCCACGTTAGAAATGTTAGAAATAAATCGATAAATAATAAAAAATATATATAAAACTACTTAAAATTATATGAGTGAATAAATAAATATATATCTCGGACATTTCACACATAATACTCTGTTCCTAAGATAGGTAGCTAAGCACCTGTGGTATGGGTTATCAGAGACCGATGTACGTACACAGATATTATCAAATAAAATACTTAGATGCAACTAAACAACCACACGCGGAACAAACACAAAATTTTCATCGCATAAATATTAATCTTGAGCGAGAATCGAAACTGCGACACCTGGTGTGGTTTAAAAGCCAGAATTACCGTCACACCTCAGGCCGGTAAAAATACGAGCAATTGTTACAGGTAATGTTTTCGTGATCGCCGCAATCATAATCGAGAGGAACCTCCAGAACGTCGCCAACTACCTGGTGGCTTCGCTGGCAGTAGCTGACCTGATGGTGGCGTGCCTTGTGATGCCACTCGGAGCAGTATACGAGGTTTAACTTTTACTCTGACTGAAAAGAAAAAATCTCATATAATTTACAATAGCCTAAAGACCAGTGTTTCCCAGAGTGGGGCATGGGCCCCAAAATGGGGAATATCTGTCATTTAGAGGGGGGAGAGGCCAATCAGAGACTTTTTACAATAATTACCCAATATAATTCATTATATTTTTTTGGTTTTTATTTGGTTTTTGGGGCATTGGTTAAAAAATGCTAGGGTCGAAGGAGATCGGACCATATAGGTTGGGAAATACTGCTATAGAGGGTCGCAAATATCATCAAAACCGCATTGTCCACTTGTTAGGTATTCCTTCCAAAAAAAAAATAAATAATGGATCATTAAAATTGAGCTATTTTGTCGAACAACCAACGCTGGTATATAGCAAGGTTAGAAGATGAGTAAATTAACCATTGATATTTTATTTAGTACTATATATATACATGATAAACACTACTAAAACTTAAAAATTAGCTACTGCAAAAATAAAATTTATTAGCTAACCTATTTCTTCGAATTAAAGATTTGACAGGGTTTCTGTCGTCTCTCAATCTTCTGCCTAATCTTGACTTCTTTATACCACACGACCCACGCGCCTATCAACTCTGTAACATTTTTAAGAGGGCAAATGCAATAATCAAAATCTAACTACAGAAAAAAGTCTTACGTTATGGAAGTCAGTAGTTAAATTTTCCATTTAGTTGACTATTAAACAATTATATCCGTGAAATATTTCTCTGATAATTTAACTTAAGCGATGTGATCTCGTGCAGGTTAGCCAAGGTTGGATTTTGGGTCCGGAGCTATGCGACATGTGGACTTCGAGCGACGTTCTGTGCAGTTCGGCGTCCATTCTCCACTTGGTAGCGATAGCCACTGACAGGTTAGTGGGTCTACGCGGCGGTGGGGCTGCGGGGGAGGAGGGGCAACCATACCTTCCGCGGCCGAGAGGGGAGCTTGGAGGACCTGTGCTATCGGGTGCTCGTCCTCTCGACTCCCATGGCTGGGTGACGGACCGTAAGAGGCCAGAGAGGAAGGCGCGCTGTGTGTTCCAGCGCGCCTTACTAGGAGGGGATAGGGGAGGCTTGCCTCCCCGCTGAGGAGGGGCTGCACGTTGCGGCCAGCGCTGGTGGGGTTGCGGAGATGTGCGAAAGCATTCCCGTGACGCCACCGTAAAGCGTCCCAAGATGGAACGTAGTGGGGGTTTTAGTCGATGCCAGTCCGACATAATCTGCCTTTGCCCCTGCGAAAGCAGATATGCGAGGGCATTTCCCCCACGTAAAAAAAAGTGGTTAGTGAATCTACAGCCAAAACAATTAAAGCATAATGATACTTGAAACCGCTCAAAATTTTTAGTCCTCTCCATAATCAATATATATACTCTTCTGCGAAAGTAACTGTAAATCTATTTATTCTACCCGTGATTTTCTTAGTTACCAAAAGTCACTTTTACGAGTACATATTTCGTATGAATTTAATCATGATTGTTTATACAATATCCAATGTTATCAATCATTTAATTTCGAATTTAAGGAAAGTTGTCTCGATAAATATACAAATAAGGTTATTGGAAATTTTGAGTATTCAATAATTTATAACAGGGATCCCCAAACTATTTTGGACAAGTGACCGCTTTTTCAAAATGAACTGCTACCTCAGACCCCCCAACGGCCAAATTACCTACTTTTAAGATCAACCCCCTTATTCATAAAGGTCCGCTAACTTAAAACAGCTGCTACAGAGTGTTATTTTTTCCATTCTGACTTAGGTCAATAGAAGCGGACTTAGT
>DWQX01006633.1:0-11106 GCA_018245475.1 Pharmacophagus antenor | reverse complement strand
TGTTGTTGAGAGTCGAGAGCTCTTGCAGTCGTTGTTTAAGAGGCCTCCTAGCTAAATAAAATTACAAATCACCCCCCACCCCCCCGCCTCTACACAACGCCCCTATTTTCTTTCTGAGTCTCTTACCGCCCCCCTTGAGACCTGCAGCGCCCACAAGGGGGCGTTATCGCCCACTTTGGGAAAGACTGTTGTAGACGCTACTCTAAAAAATCTTAACAAAATATAAAAAAAAAGAATTTTCCTTCCTGTCATACATAATCAAGAAACCTCTTATATCAACTATCAGTTAAATTGAAATATTTTAATCTACTACTTATAATTTCTAATCCAATTTAATTTATTATAACAAGGAATTTTCATGAGATCCAAATATGAACTGTTTTATTATGTTTTTATAAAATTTAGGTAATAATAAACATACTCTAAAATTTACTTAAATTAAACTTAAATAAAGTCAACAAAAGAACAGAAATAATGTATTTTTAATAGGATTACAAATTTAACTGAAATCGCTCTAATAACTACTTAAAAAATTATTTGATCAATTGTATTCTCTTCCAAACGGTTTCTTCTTTGATTACATATCAGCGCAGGTTTAGAAAACTCGTTCTGAAGGAACAGAAGTCGCTGGAATGCATAAATATTTCATAGCTAATTTGTACAGAACTGGCATAATCAGTTTCCTTTTCTCCCAGTAAGCAATACGATCATCTTTTCTATCTAAGTATTCTTCGTCATTGTATTGTTTCACCATAATAATAGCTCAGGCTAATGATGTTGTATTTGTAGTACGTGCCGAAAGTATTGCATCAAAATGTTCCCATAAATCATTCACGTCCTTATTTTCTGGTTGCGCTTGGTTTGATGATGAAGATTCCGATTCTGTTCTGATATTATCTGAATGTTTCAATATAGAGGTAGATTCAATTTCATCAATAACGAATTCCATAGCCCTATAAGTATTAGATTTTACGCCCAAACCAATTTTCTTAAATCTCGGATCCAAGTATGTAGACTTAGCTGCAGTTTTGTTTGATTCCGACTGTCTCACCGTTTATCAACACCATCTAATAAATACTTTTTTAGTTCTTGACCAATGACTGTATTTACGATCTTTTTTACCAGTGCTACTTGAACATTTCTAATCAAAAGAATCACTGAAGACCATGTTGGATATATCACTCCTGAGGAGGGGCTGCACATTGCGGCCAGCGCTGGTGGAGTTGCGGAGGTGTGCGAAAACGTTCCCGTAATCCTACTGTGAAGCGCCGAAGATGGAACATCGTGGGGGTTTTTGTCGGTGCAAGTCTGACATAATCTGCCTTTGTCTCCGCGAAGACAGATATTCGAAGGCATTCCCTCACGTAAAAAAAAAAGACGTGGAAGCAGAACTCTCACCTTCACTCGAAGAACATGCTTGTGACGAACTACAATCACCACTGCTATCCTTATACTGAACTGGAAGTTTATTTTTCATGTGAGAAATCAAGTTAGTTGTATTACGAAAATCTTTGTATACTTTTTTTGCAAAATTTACAAATAACGGTTTTTTGTTCTAAATTTTTGTCAATAAATGACCACACAATTGATTTTTTTACGCTTTTACTCCTTTTCACAACTTCTTGACTACATGACACTTAATGACTGTGTATTATTAACACACGGTCATAAATAACTAAAACATTAAATAATAACAACTCACACAAACAGATTTCTACGTAATTTCAAAGAGAACCTACAGCAGGTAAATTTGTCACAGCTTGAATTTCTCGCTGGCTCGGTATAAACCACTCAAGTGGTACGAGTCAACTCGAGTTGTCAAAAATTTAACTCGAGTGTGAGTAATATAAAAACTACTCGAGTCGCTCGAGTGCAAAGCAACTCGAATCCCATCACTACATTTTGTAATTACAAGAGTGTAATAAGCATTAATTAGTACTTTATACTGTTAGTATTGTTTTGTTTTGTATCAATGTAACTGTTTCCTTAAATGTTATACTTTAATACTTGAAAAATCTAGGTTTAAAATAAAAAAAAAACTTTACGACGTTCTAAAAGATCTTTATTATACACTTTATTATATTAGTTATTATTTTTGTTTAATTAGAAAAATGAGCACATTGGATGAAATTGAAGAAGAGGCGAAAGCTACTGCTGAGAAAATGGTTATGAATATGATGCAACGACCTGGTCAGCTAGAAAAAGTTAGTATTAATATTAAAAACCTTATTTTATTACTAATAGTTGTAAAAATGAAGACAGTTTAAATTAAATCTAACATATAGTTTAATAAATTTTATACAACAACAATATATTGCTATTATTTTTTTAAATGAATAAATAGAAACTCAAAAAACACACAATTATATACCTAAAAGTTGGTAAGTAAATAACCATTAAGATGAAATAAATTTAATGCTGAAGTTGAGGGGAAAATAGATAAATATGGTTATCCACCAGATAATTTACTTTAGTTATAAAATAGTAGCCTTATAAGAACATCTACATATTTATAAAATAATGTCTATAATAAAACAACGAGATAATTTGAAAAAA
This sequence comes from Pharmacophagus antenor, assembly GCA_018245475.1. NCBI lineage: Eukaryota > Metazoa > Arthropoda > Insecta > Lepidoptera > Papilionidae > Pharmacophagus > Pharmacophagus antenor. The sequence goes on along the minus strand of DWQX01006633.1, from coordinate 8,550 downwards.
ATGCAATAACATCACTTTTATTTTTGTCTGTCACATCTCTTTTTGTTAACGAATTTGTTTCAGGTGGAACAATACAAGAAGAGAATTACACATAAGAAAGCATCTATTGAGGCCCAACTAAAGTCAGCAGTTCAGGGCAAATTGGATGGTGTTAGTGTAGGACTTAAACAATTGCAAGAATGCCTAGATGATGTACATCAAATTAGTTTAAAGTATTTTTACAGTTTTGGTTATGATTTAAGTTTTTATTATCTATTCAGTTGAACGTTACTAATTACATATTTTTTTTTAATTATTTAAGAATGAATGAAATAGAAGAACTTTTCAAAAGTGTTCCACCGCTTCTTGCATCACTGCAAACAGTGAGAGAGGAGGACTCACGCCATTCCCAATATGTGACAGCTATGGATAGTCTTAAGCATATATTTACTGTTCCTGAAAGTGTATCAAAAACTAAACAATGGATAGGTGAAGGAAAACTGTTACATGCTCACCAGGTGACTTTGTTAGTTCTGTTTATAGTATCTTGTATTATTTTAAATTACATAGCATCCATGTTAATTGAAAGAATTTTGTTAAAAAGAGTTTTTTATTACCTTTTTTTTCTATTTGTAGCTAAATTAATATTATATATAAAACTTAAAATAAAATTACACAAAAAAGAAATGGTATAAATTGAGTTATACAAATGTATTTTTTTTAGTGTAATAGATTTTAATTTGTCATAGTAATTGTATGTAAATTTTAATATTCAAATAAATAATTAAGATAGACTGTAATCGGTTTTTAAAATTGGTTAGTCTTTCTATTTCAGTGCCTTACAGACTTGGAAAATTCAAGAGATGATTTACTTTATGAACTTCATAGACTTCCAAATCAATCTTCACATGATAAGATCATGTTAAAGGCATATTTTGAAGATGTGGAAATGGTGTCAAATCTTCTGGAAAAACAAATAAAACTAATATTAGCCAGGACTTTAAACACTGTTCGTAAAGAGCCAACAGTTATTGTCACAGCATTACGAATAATAGAAAGAGAAGAGAAAAAGGATCAAATGGCATTACAGGTTACCATTACCTTTTTACTTTAGTTCATATATACACACGGCAGGCCTTTATCCCTTTGCTGTCAATATCCCATGCAAAAGGACAAAGCGATTTGCTCATCCTTGTTATTACGAACAGCAAAGATTCTAATAGCTTCCTGATTAGATTGGAATAGCTTCCTGGCATCAGATATTCTATATATGACATGACATGACATGATATTTTTTTGACATGATATCTAGATATGACATGGCGATTTTTAATAGAACAGAGAGTAGGGGCATCTTCTAAATAAGTGCGGTTAGCTATAGAGTATCTCCTCTTACCATCTGGTGTAACTAATCCTAAATAAAATAATAGTGTAAATAAACACTAATCTATATAAAGTAGAAAAAAAAAGTTTATGTTTTTATTAATCATTAAAAAAATATTAACCTAAAATACAACAGTTTTTAAATATATACAGTATTACTTTTTATTCTTTTCTATTAATTATATCAAAATTAGATAACATGTATAATTTTTTTAGCAACAAAACCAGTCTGGTTTTATGCCACCAGGCAGGCCAAAACACTGGCGATTGAAAGCATTTGAAGTTTTAGAATGTGCGGTGGCCCAAAGAATTGAGGGAACACGTGTTGATGAAAGAGAAGATAATAAGCTATGGTTGATAAGATACCTTGAGCTAACACGTCAGCTAATTCTAGAAGACCTTAGAGTTGTGAAAACCTTATGTGTTCCGTGTTTTCCACCTCACTATGATATTGTTAACAAATATGTCAACATGTATCACACATGTTTATCTTCCAGTGTATGTATAAAAAATTATTTTATTTTTATTAATTCCTTTATATACATCACCATACTGAATGAATAACATTTAAATATAGCATTTACATTGCTGTCCAATAGGTATTGTATGTTGGTATAAGTTTTTAGAAACTAGATTTGTGAAAAACACACTTTGACTTATCTTGTGTCTTAACTTCAAATGCATGTCTGTAGTTTTTACAAAAATCCAATCTATATTAGCAGACAAGTATTTCTTAGCATATTTTATAACTGCATTCCTGTTATAAGTAATATAAATATGGTATCTCTTAATTCTAGCTGCAAGATCTGGTTCTAAATGGTCTGGAAGGTAATGAATATGTCACTCTTTTATCATGGATTCTAAACACATACCCAGGGAACGAGCTAATGGGCAGTGACGAATTGAAAATCGACATATCCACTTTACCACCATTGCTTAGTGAAGAAAGTATGGAGAAGCTTCAAGATGAGTATTTGCAAGTGCGTTAGAAACTAGTTCACCACCAGTTCCATAAAACAATTTAAATGTAGATATTTTTTTACTATGATTAACTATAAAATAGTGCTAAGACTTTATGTCAAATTTTTTCATTTGGTAAAATGTACACTTATTCACTCTCTCTCTTAAAATTGTTTACCACGACAACTTCTGTCCAGCAATAAGTTATATAGGTAACGTAATATTACTAGAATTGATACCTACATATTTACTAAAGTTTCAGCAAAAAATAAAAAAAAATATTCTATTCGAACCGGCCACATCTGTCTAGCTACGAATCTATGGATTTATGGACTGTTTCCAAAGGTAATTTCGCCACTGCTTGTTCCGAAGTTTTTTTTAAAGATTCAATGTCGCCGCGTCGTTTAGAACAGGCCATGTCCTCTAAAACTGACTATAATTTGAAGTCTAAGCCGTGGAGGTGTGGGCTAGATGAGTACCAGTCTTCAGCTCTTATAAAGTCCGGAACGTTGGTTTCAAGCCAGGCTTGAGTAATTCGTGCCTTGTGACCAGATGCAGAGTCCTGCTGGAAAGTCCACGGTATATTTTTAAAAAGTGTATAGCTGAGAAGTTACACAACACGATCCAAGACTGTATCTTGATATACTTTGGCTGAAGTTTTCATTTTCTTTCACAAAGATTTAGTTTTGTGACTCCTTGATAAGACCCGCATCACCAAACTATCATTGACGCAGGATGATGACCACGTCGCGACAAAAAGCGTTTTGATCGATCCACTCTCTTTAATTGTAAATATTGATTTAGGACATGTCCTGTATATCGACGATAAGGACCGAGCTTCAGGTCTTGTTAGAATATGCGACAGAGTCATAGCGGGAATCTTCATTTCTCGTGATAATCGTGTAAGATGTTTTGCTTCTTAATGGAGTTTCGACGAATTCTTGCTTTAACAGCATTAACAGCCTTTATAATTGTAACAGCACGCGGCCGCCCCGATCTTTTCTGGTTTTCGAAAGAGGAAGTGTTATTGCGTCTGTTGATAATACGTTATACGAATATACGGCTGATACCAAGCTTTTGAACTGTCTGGAATATGACCGACAGCTCCATACCCCACTTTGTATATGGCGATTACTGCAATCCTATTTTCTTTATCACCCCATTTCATGTTGTATTTTGATTATTAACACCAAAAAATATGTGAAAAGGCGCGAAATCGAAAGAAGTTTTTAAAATAATAGATGTTTTCCAAATTCAAAATAATTAAAAAGTTGAAAAAATAGAAGTTTTTATGTAATAGTATATATTATAATTCATATAGTTTTAAAATCTGTTATTGTATGTAGAACGAACAATAATTATATAATAGCTGAAAATTAATTATATCATTAATTTGAAACTATATATAAATTATTTGTACACAGAAAATGGAGTGCAACTACATGGAGTGGATGGAGAAAACTTTGGAGTCGGAACGCGCGGAGTGGGGCGGAGAGCGCGCCCCCGACGCAGAGCCGCATACCAGCGCGTACCACACACACGCGCCCGTTATCATATTCCAGATGATCGACCAAAACCTACAGGTAGGTTACCTAATCAAAGCACTTAAATATTTTGTAACACAAAGAGATCAATCGATATATGCAATATAACGATAGGTTAGCATAGTTATTCAATTCAAATTTATTGTGGCATAATAATACATGTTGTTATTTGGGTATAACATTAAAGAGGATTAAACAAATAAGTAACTGTACTGTGCTACTTATATATTAATGAAATTTGAAATAATCTGTGTTTAACCTGTTATTGTTGCATTTTCCTAACGAAGTGGTTAAGATTTTGTAATAAATACGTAAAATTCAACTAAAAATGACTTATTGATAAATTATTTAAAAATATATATGGTTAGAATAATGTATTAACGTATGCACGCAATAAATTAATCTTTCTGTGCGTTACATGCTTGAAAAAGCATAGTTTTATCTTTTTATAATCATAAAGAGGTTTAATAAATATAATGAACAAGTGATAGTAAAAGTGAATTTATTGTTTTGTAATTTATAACATAATGAACATGTTAGTGTTGTTCTCCTGCTGTCTCTACAATCTTCAATCATGATAATGTAACAGTATTTATTTTTTGTTCCTCTAGGTAACTGAAACAATAAGCAAGGAGATTACATTTAAAGCATTACTGTTGAGTATCGAACAAGTCACCCGCTACGGCAACATGTATCGAGATGGAGTCATCCAATTTAAGGTAAAATACAATATTGTAAACCAATATTGTTATTTTAAATGCAACGAAAATATTTGATTAATGCTAAACATTTATTTAATAATACAAGCGTCTACGATAATCGCACTACTCCTTCGATTTGATTCATAAAATTACAAAACACGACGAGATCATCTTTGGAATAGTCAATAAACCTACTTTGATGGTAATTTTCACAAATTTAACAAAGAGAACTTTATTAATAACATTAAAATAGCCATATTACTGAATAATAAGATAATATTTCTTTTAAAACACATTATCTTGTCGTGCCACAGTACCAGTATTGCAATGGCGCAGTTATATTAGATCGCATAACGTAACCGCAGAATTCGCACTTCGCGGACCGCTCCCGCGTGGCGTACTTCACTCACCACATGATCACGATCGTGAACAACAGCGAGCAGATGGCGCGGCTGGCGCAGCAGACGCAGGCGCGCCACTGGCCGCCAGGCCGGCACGACCCGCCGGCCGAGGCGAAGTTCGACGCCATGCTGGCCACATTTCAAGTACGTGTAAAATTGAACTATTGATTTTTTCTAAATATCTTCCTAGGCTTATACCACTAAGATCGGCGCGACGTACATTCTTCATGTATTTTTTTATCCATCTTTTTGGTAAATACACCCCTCACATTTATATTAATCCATTTGGTCACCCAAAACTCTCCTTATAGGTGGGACACTCAAAAAGTTTTGTGACACTAAAAGAAATGTTCTGTAGGTAAATATATGTTTATTACATCTTTTCAATGTACTCTCCACAAACCTCTACACAAAGTTTCATGCGTCTGAACCAGTTTTTCCAGTCCGCCGCAGACACTTCGTCTACAGCCTGCTCGAACGCTGAGAGCGCATCATCCCGCGAAGAAAAATTGAAAAAGCTCGCGGTCAAAATTTTCCTCCCGCTTCTAGGTCGCTTTACTCGTACTTTCGTAAACACGCCGAGACGAGCCTGCTTCAAATTTGTCTATCATATGCCACCATTCCACCCATGCCTGGTTCTGAACATCGGTGAAGTTGTGCGGCACCCAGCGTGAAACTATCCTCCGCACCCGAAGGTGCACGTGTAGAATCTCACGAAGGCTTCCTGATCCAATCTGCAGTATATGCTAAATCTCTTAGCAAGTAACTCGTCTCAATAGACAAGATACATACTTCACTTATTTTAAAAGGGTTTTAATATAAAATTTAACAAGTGTAATATTAAAATCTATTTGTTTATTATGTATTATAGCGATAAAAACTTTTTTTTTTAATAAAAAATAAATTTGTTCACTTATGATTACAAAATTCGTATTAATACTTTATTTAACCTGCACACGGGTTTCCTAATTCTTAAATTCTATGGAGCTATATTTGAAAAGCTAACAGCGGCGAACTAAAAACGAACACCTGTATGTTAATCTTTAATTTATCCTGAACAAAAGAGCCTTGAGTGTACCAATGATGTACCTTATATGGTGTAAATTTATTATGTTCTTAGAAATTAAGAGACGAAGCCGCTCAGTTCCTGTTAGAAGAAGCGTTTTTGGATTTAGAAGTGCATTTCGACGATTTATTCACTACGAAATGGATGTCTTCTAGTATTCCAGTTGATACTATTTGCGTTACCCTAGAAGATTATTTTCAAGATTACAATCATCTTCGTGACAAAAATTTTGAATACGTTATCAACGAAGCACAGAATTTAGTGTACAAAAAGTACATAACTGCAATGTTGTCGAAAAAGATGACATTCAAGAACGTGGAGGAGGCTCAACAGGGTGCCAGTAAGATTGTAAAGGAAGCAAACCAAATAAGATCCTTTTTCAAAAGGATCGCACCAGAAGGCGTCAACGTTGATTGGCCATTTGAAGTAATAAAGATGCTTGCTGAGGTACGTTACTAACATTTGTTTCACAAATTGAAATTCTACCCTTCTGAAAACAGTTGTCTTAGTCAAAAAATTGAGACACACACCAATAAGCGTATTTATCCAGATTTTGATACTATTAACAGGTTATGTAAAATATATTACAATGACTTATCAACGATATAATTTACATTTACAATTTTTTTTTTATTCTTTAATCTTAATTATATAAATTACAAAAAAAATGAGCAAACTTTTGTAAAATTCACAACAATACAATGCAAGCATTGTAGTGAATTGCATAAACGTTTGGTCATCATTTTTTATTTAAATTTATACAACTAAGATTGAAGAAGTAAAAATGTAAATTATCACGACACAATTAACTAGTTAAGGCTTAAGTTGTTAAGCATATCAGTGCAATAACGCTTTAAACTGAAACAGCTGTTTTAATTCACAGCAAATTTGCAATTTAAGCATTTGTGGTGTGTTCATCGTTTGTTTCATTTAAATATAAATAGAAGTAATTGCATCTTAGCATCAAACATCATCGACTACTATTTGTTGATTAGGTGCTCCGCTGTCAAGACATCGAGATGCTGTCGCTGGACCTGCACGGTGTGCTTGACAAATGCCCGGACGTGTCGGAAGAGCAACTGGGCCGGCTGCTGGCGCTGCGCGGTGACGTTGCGCGCGCGCACGCCCGCGACACTGTGGCGCACGTGCTGGCGACGCGACAGCCGCCCCGTGCACCTCCGCAACCCTCCTTCTTCAAACATATCAAGTTCAACGATCGCCTCCTGTCGCAGTTCGCACTGTAAGCCGCTGCAACGTTATATTGTTATGGTTAATGTACAAAATATACCATGTGATTATGAAGAAATATCTTTTACATTTACATAAACAAAAAATTTAGATGGCGGAGCATTAACCTTACACAATAATAATGGTACGGAAACGATTCATTTCGTATGGTAGTTTTGCACCCATCTGTACCTACGCGGTTTAATTGTCGAATGAAATTAATATATTGAAATTAATAATACATTTAATGACTTGCTTATTACTGCAACTATGTATAATATCGATCAGAAATATGTATTTGTATATTATAATAAATATATAGTTAAGTAAGCACGTGCAGTTTAATTCTAATTATAATTTGGTATAGTATTTGTTAATAAAAATAATAAAATGTGTTTATGACCAGATTACAGATAATTTTATTTATCAACTTATCCATACGACTTTTATGAATTGACCTGCTTAATTCAAACATATGTTATTCATCATATATTAAGCACAAACTGAGTTATAGGTGCTATATTTGACTCATAGAATCAGTTCCAAGCAGACACATACCGGCCAGCAACATTGTCACTTTACTTCAGATGAATCCTGGTCAATAGTTAGGTAATAATTGATAAAAAAAAACAATTCGATCGTGCAGAAACGCTTGGCTAAAGAATAATAAAAACTCAGAAAGAATAGATACCAATAACAATAATAAAATTTTAACAATATAAATAAAAAGTATAAACATTAATGTAATGACATTTTGTTAATTCATAATAATATCGGAGACTTAATTTTTCACCAGAAAAATTTAGTTTTAAAAAAGGTTTGAAAGGAAAAAATCAACTCTACTAGTACGATAATAAGTTAGCATTTGAAAAGAATAATACGATACGAGAGCGCGATTATCCCGCGCCAACTGAAGACCAATTTGCTTACAGAAGGGCGGGCGGGGATTACTAGTGGCCAGTCGTTTCGTATCTCCCGCGATCCGTCCACGAGTGCGCGGTCCATATTCCCCACAGCCGTGTCGCAATGTGGCGCGCTTACTATTTCATCTTATGGCTAGTGCCAGGTGAGATTATATCACCATCGGCTTTTTCTACATTTTCCGAAAGAAAGACGTTCGTTGTAATTATAATCACAGTCGCCACAAACGGCATCATAACGAGCGGATGTCACCGTTTAGATTTGAAATTATTCTCTACGTTTGGGATAATCTTCGAATCTGAGAAAAGTAATACTTTAAAAGTGCATCCTTGTTATTTTCAAACATTTTTATATATATATATATATAT
>DWQX01006632.1:0-11107 GCA_018245475.1 Pharmacophagus antenor | reverse complement strand
TTTTAATAATGAATATTGATTATATGTTCTCTACATTTTATACATTTTTCATTCATCGTTTCTAATAATTGAAAAAATAATGTCCTTATAATAGCGTAAAATAATACAAATAATTACATTATTTAGATTATTTTTTAAATTTTTCAAAAATTACATTGTCGAACCGAGGATGTATTATATCGTAGATGGCAGTTTTGCTACAGACGCTTACTACGAGATATATCGACGATATTTAAGTTTTTTTAAAATAAGTTAAATAACATTTCAGGAAGTTTTTACTGTAATATAACGATGTAAACTATTGTTAAAAAATGTTATAATCATGCATATTCCCTATCGTTTGTTCGTCCCGTGGTTATGTATATGTATATACATAAAAAATAATCTTCGTTCAACGACTCAAATGGGAACTTATCCTCTCAACAAAGGATGCTTATATATCATCGACTTTTTGGATGGTGTCCCGAGAACTCATCCACTGCCCTTATTTTTTATCGATTCACAAGCGATATTTTTAGTACTATGTATAATTACTATCTAATGGTATATATAATGTATATGTTTATAATTGTTAAGTCTAAGACTAAGAGTAGGTTTAGTCTAATTCAGGTTGATATTCCTTGCAGGATATTAACCCAATGTTATAATAAAAAATAAATTTATTTCGTATATATAGATATTACATAAGCTAGATTTATCATAACAACGCTGTTGTCTCTGATTTCTTTTAAATTCAATGTACAGTAAATGTTATATAATTTCAATATCTTTAAAACTATTCATCAATTTTAGCATCCCCATTTGCCGGTATTATATGATTTACATAAAAATAAAGTAATTTGTTAGAAATTATACAATAAACTTTATGCAATACAAAGGCGTTAAATCAAGAATTTTTTTTTGTTGAATGTGTTGTCATTTTTGATACTTTTATCTTTGATGTATTCGAAATGTAAATAGTGTCATGGAGTTGACTTTTGTTTGTGCACATGTTTTAACATTTCGATCAAATCTTTTGTTACAGCATTTAACGCGGTGTTCCAAAATTCCGTGTACGGTGTGGCAGCGCGACTGCCACCGCAGTACACGGGCGCCGTGGTCCTGGGTTCGAACATTTGCGGCACCCTCGTTGTGCTGCTCAACTGGCTCTCCGATACATTCACCTCGAGCTACCGCACCTCCGCCATATACTACTTTATAGCCGGGATGTTCGTGCTCCTGATATGTTTCGACACGTACTTCGCTTTACCGCTGAATGTGAGTATAATAAATATCAAAACGTCAAAGTCCAGACTAATTTATTCAAAATAGGCTACGAAGTAGCGTTTTGACGTCATACAATTTATTGTCAGCACCACGATTAGGTCCAACTGTCTTACGCCGCAACAAACTCTAAACAAACTCTACAAAATAATTGCAATTCATAATAAGTAGATTATCATATGCTTTTCTTAATTTTTCAAAAAGTAATGAAATAAATTTCATGGGAAGTAATATATTTTTTCAAAGTCAGTTCCTACTTTTCACATATAAAACTGTATAATAGTATGAAATAATATTAGAAAATCTATATTAACATCAAGTGTAAAAAAATATTTGAACAAAAATGTGTTTGAACTTGAGTGAATCAATAAAAAGTATTTTATAAACCATTATAAATTTTAACTAGATTAATATCTAGGAAGGTGATATTTACATTGATTTTTTTGTAAATTAAGTAACAAAAAAATACGCTTGTAGTTGAGCATATCCAGTTTGTTTGTAAATGGGTGATTTCTCCAAGTTATTGTACAAGCTAAAACAACCCTTTTTGTTGTTAATGTTAAGTCTTTTTTATTAGAAAAAAAAATTATGTTATAACAAATTTACATCTTATAACAAGTTTTACGAAAGAAATATAGATTTTTAAACGTTAGATGTCTTATATATAGAGACTACAATTTTTTTATCTATAGATGGCGGTATATTATAGTAAAATTTATGAAATTTCAATTATAAATTAATATTTCAAACAACTAGTCTTATACAATAAGGTCTAAAAAATGTGTTTTTATTTTGAATGGATTAAAAATTTGGACAAATAATATATCGAAGGTGTAAACTAATAATAGAATTTGAGTAACAAAATTTTAATAGATTTAAAATCATTTTTATCTATCTAATATTTACAAGAATACTGCATATACTCCCGTTATGCTTAACAAATTACCTCATAACTAAACTTTTTGCGTATGCCACGTTATAGTTGACATAAATAACTAATAGAAAAATTCGAACCTGCGATCCATTCCCAAGTAAGACCTCGAACCATTAGGCTACTGTGAATTATTATAAATAATTACTAAACAATTTTAATAAAATGACTTTTTTTTGTAATCGATTTAAATATATGAAAATAAAGAAATAGCTTGACGTAAATTATTATTTATTACTAATACTTTGTACATTTTTTTATTAATAAGAATAAAATGCTAAGAAATTATATGTTAAAAAAATTACAAATATTAAGAATATATAAAAATGTGAAAAAAGTTCATTCTAAATCGCGCTAACGAAGTTTTCACATCAGCTTAGTATATATACGATGACCATGGCTCGTTTGAGCAAGACGTTGGCGATGAATTCAAAGTGATAAATTTGTTACGAATGTTTATATACATATATATACAATTTACACATATTTAAAAGCTAACTTAATAATACAAGTTTATTGTATATACAATTGATATTCTCTCCCACTGCCCAACGCAGTGACGTCATTGATAATATTCGATGGCGTCACATTTCATATACAGTGGGTACAATAAATGCTTCCCTAAAACACACGCATGTTTCATTGATAAATTTGTGTGCACCTAAGTTTCGCTACAACTTTTTTTTATTTCGTTAAATTAATGAAGCGTCAAAATAAATTACTTCTGTGATTTCATCAAAAGTAAATTTAAATTAAAAAAAAATCGGAAAACCTATTTATTTTCTTTACTTTAACAATTGGTAAATGTTCTTAAATGTAATTAAAATAATCTATTATAAAAGAAAATTTTTAAGCTGTATTTTTATTTACATTTTTTAGTTAGGATAATTTTTTACTACTTTTTTTTTGTTAATTTTAGAGATTCTATCGTTATCATGAAACTCTGCAAGAGAGGACTATGCGCGTGAATCCCGCACTAGCTGCTACGAATCAGCCGAGACCGGTTAAGCAACGTGTACCCTATGGGCTAATATTCAGGCAGTCTTGTGTTCAACTCTATAACGTATTCATCATTTTCTTCGTGACGCTCTCCGTTTTCCCGGAGGTTCATTCCAGTGAGTACATATGAATTCCTATTTTGCCTTTTCTTCTGTTTCCATTAAAATAAATTCGATAACTTTGAAAAAAAAAATCGTGTTTAAAGGGTTAATGTATAAAATAATAGTCTAATTTATTGATTCCCTTCCGGTTTGTGATTAAAAAAAATCTTTAAATATTATTTAATATAATTTCAGATATACAGCCAATTACACCGGGTTTTCTCGGAAAGAATTTCACCCGAATCACTTGCTTCCTTACTTTTAATATGACCGCTATGATTGGAAACATCACAGCTAGTTTTTGGCAGTTCGTGAGTATAGTGTATATTTCTTTTATTATTTTAATTCGCCTTGTCATGGAACTTTACTGATTTTGTTAATTTTATTTTATTGGATATAGTACACAATTTATTTATATTTAAACAATCTTTGTTTTGGAACAATCCATAAATATTAAACATCATTTGTTTGTCTGACACAAAATTTTGCTATAAAATATTTTTTCATTTTAAAAATTTAATTATTGACATTGTTTTATCTTTCGCTATTCAAATTTTTTAATTTATTTTAGTGTTAGAATGTAATTTTTTATCGTACTAAGATGCAAACTAGCATATTACCAGTATAATGGAAAGATATATACATAGCTTAAACTGGTAATACTAGATGTCCCTGGTAGAGTGTGTAGCCTACTTCGGAAAATCTTATTTATGCCTCTTTTTCAAGAACTCCATACTGCAGCTCTCTGCTCCATGTATTTCAACATATGAAATTACAGAGTATGTATGTAACATTTTTTTCTTGTCTACTTAGCCTAAGCCAAAATGGCTGGTTTTGTTTACATCGTTGAGACTGGTGTTCATACCGCTTTTCCTGCTGTGCAACTACATACCGTCGGAGCGCACCCTGCCGGTTATTGTTCATAACGACAGCGTGTACTGGCTGCTGGCAGTCATACTGGGCTGGAGCTCGGGGCACGGCAGCTCGCTCGGTATGATGTACGTTAGCGGGTGAGTACTTGTTATTTTAGTATCTTTATCTGACTATGTGGCGCATTCCAGTCACGTGTTACCACATCACCGAAAAAAAATATTCTTTTTCAAAATCTTTGAAAATTCGTTTTGTTAAATTTTAAATGAAATTTAAATAGCAAAAAATAAAAAACTTTATTATGCAGTATTTTAGATATAATTAATGTATTTTATCATTTCATAGTTAATGCTAATTGTAAAATTAAACATTTGTTCAAAATATTAATGAAAATTTAGCTAAGACTAATAATTTTTGATTCAATAAAACGAGTATTAATATTATAAATTAATGTATGTATAAGTCGATCGATAAAAATTTTACATTTTGCTCATCTCTTCGGGACTATTTAAGGAACTATAAAGTTACAGACCTAAACTAAATATTAGGCATTCAAATATTTCTTCATCTGCATTAATATGTGATTAAACTATAGTTTTTGTCTATTAAATATAACTTTATAAGAATATGTACTAATACTGTTGGTTTGATATCCCACTACAACGCTGTGACGTGTCTAAATTGCAGGCACGTTGCTATAACCGGTGGGTACAGAAACGCTTTGCTAAAACACATGCGGATTTTGTTGTCGAATCTGTGTGCACCTATGCTCTGCTACATATTTAACTGACGACACGATAAATATTGCATTCGTGTATATACATTTTGATTAATATTTTTATTTGACACAACAAATAATTTTTAATAGATTGATTTTATTTTCAATATTGATTGGGTTACCCCCAAACATGTATCGTAAACAAATTGATGTCAATAATTAGAAGAATGCCAAACATCTGTTCAGTTCTAATGAAAATTATTTTGACTGTATTAAGTACAGGTTTAATGTTTTATGAAAAAAGCGATCACATGATTGCATTTATGGAAATCAAACGGGTGATAATATAAAGAGATTCTAAATAGTTTTCCCACAAGAACCATCGTATAGAGACATTGTAGTGCTCTTAGTGATTTTTTGAGGTCTAACTATATATGATTATGCAAACATGTTGACATATAATATGTTTACTATATAATACTACACGTCAGGTGTCTCTAGTGTAATACACGCAATTCGTATTACGGCTTTTTGGATCACGCGGTGTGTGTTGCCACTCGAGTGCAAAGGGTTAATTAATATTGATTATAATTTGTTTTTGTTCTTCAGTACCGTTGCCCCGGAGCACGCTCCCACTGCTGGCATGATTGGCGGCGCGATGCTCATCACGGGTATAATTGCAGGGATCACGTTCTCTAGTATTTGCAGGGATTTAGTCTCTTTAGAGTTTTGGAGGTCCCTTTAGCGGGCGCTTTCGCGCGCTGGAACGTTTTGGAACTTTCTAGCGAGACGTGTCGGACAGTGATTTGTCGCCAAGTGGCAAGTGTGCGTTTGACCGATGTTAAAGTGTAATAAACGATATAATGACAGTTGCTCGAGTGTGTGTGTTTAAAGAATGATAAATTGTAACAATCGCAAAAATTTTGTTAATTATATTACCGGTAGTTTTTTACCAGTTTATCACACATCTAAATTACATAACTGCGTATTGTTTGTAACAAATTACGACCATGTTATATACTTTACGAGGTTACAAAAATATTATTAAGATAGGAATTGATATGAATTGTTATGATAGTGCAAATATTAATGAAAATTTAATATATGTTAAATTATTGACAGATTGACACAAAACATTTATAAATGCATATATATATATTTCATTTGTGTATATAAATTTATTATTTAAATAATAATGTTACAGACAAATTTAACTTTATTGCTTATACAGATAACACAGAATTATTTTGACAGAACACGATAAACATTAGGTCTTAAATTCAAGAATTGTATTAGGGTGTATAAATTACATATGTTAAGTTACATATGTATTGTTCAAGTTTGCATTTAATTACTTTTTATAAAATAGATGATATCAATAGTAATAACATATACAAAAAATACATTTTAATTACCTGTGCAATAAATTTTATAATCTATTATAAATATCTGTTGACGAATTTTATGTTTATCAAGTGAGTGGTGACTTAGAGGAATGTTGTAATCGATGGTATAATTCGATTTTTTATATATGCGCGTTAGTGTTTAAGAAATTTGTTCATGAAAATAATCCAAAGTGCTTATATTAATATAATATGTAATTAGACTATTACTATTGCTGATTGACCGCACAAAAAAAATTCAATTAGTTTTTTATGTCAATGTCTAAATAAATGACGATTCAATTTTTGGTAAAAACAATTACACTTATTGTTTATATTAATGATTAATATGATAATGGAATAACTCTGCTATTAATATTCTTACCTGATTATAACTATAAATACACAGCCAATAGTAATTTATTTACATTACAACGTACAATGCAGGTAACACCAAAGAGTAGTGAGGCTATTAGTGTTTTTACCAGTTTGCGAGTAATGATCTTTATATAGTGCCTTCTATTGATTTATAAGACGATAATATATTCACATAATTTCTTACGGGCAGCTATCATGTATTTTTTTACACAAATACGAGATTAATCAAATTTGTTTAAAAACTACTAGCTTATATGCCACATTGTATTTATTAACACTTTAACTTTCGTGCGTTAGCGATCAAGGAAGTAGTTATGAAATAAAACCGTATCAATTGAATATATGCTATCGTACAGAATGTCTTACCGGATAACCGTCGGCAATGTCAACACTCATATGTTGTGTGAGCACATAGATGGTTCTTGGTATTACACACATGTTTTATGAGTGGGCCGTAAAATGTCAAAGACATCTATTTAACATCATAACAAAAGTCGGTATTGACTCTTAATTGCATAATGTTGCAATTTGTCTTCAAATTAGTTTCAATTCTCTTCATTCAAAAACCTATGTATGTGATCTCAAATGCACAAAGATAACCATAGATTACCAAGACAGTTTCAGCATTACTTTCACCGGCAAACTATATATTTTTTGACATATGAATGTGGTGGGTGGAAAAGTTTAGTGTATAACTTGGCGAAAAATCATTCACGTAAGGATATTAATATTTTAGCTAAGGTGTAATCAAAAAAGCGTCTACATGATTCTCTATCTTGTAATTTCTTCTCTTCTCTATCTTCTAATTCTTAAAACTAAAATTTGGGTCGTCATTTAGTTGAATAGTTTTTATTTTTTTTAATTAACCGTTTATTTTTCAGTTTTCATTGAATTTAATAATTGCGGTGGACTCAAATACAATAATGAATGTTTTTTTTTATAATAAGTAATGTTAAGAATCATGTAAGAATATATTTTTTTTTATTTGTTGTAACACTCGTAGGAAATTTTTTTTCTTCAAAATTCATATACTAGCTTAGAGTTTTAAAATGGACAGTAAAACCATTTGTGATATTCTTCCAATAATCATTAAAATGTTTTTTTAACTTTTTTGCTAAAAATTAAAATCAAACTATGGTAATTTGTTTTTGTTTAGACCAGTTCATTTTTGTGTTACTTTAGTTGATATAAAAAAAAGTTTTTTTTTACTTTTTGTTTTATTTTCCTTTGTTTTAATTTTTAATTAAGGATAATTTAATGTACCTATTATTTAAAATTGGAATGAAAATATTAAATACGGAGAAGGCAGGAATGGAAATTCGACAAACGATTTAAGAAGAAACTTATATTGATTCGATATTCATGGCTGGATAATACGTCGAATGAAAGCCGTCCAAACATGTCATCAAATTAAACAAAAAATCTGAGTACATAACTACAAATTATTCTTAAAATGCATACACTGCCAAAGTAATCATTAGTTGCTTAATTTTTCATACAATGTTAGTATGGCTCCATGAATAGAAAAGTAAAGAGCTATGCTCCGTGAGTTAAAATCTATTGGTTCCTAAATATTTCGCTGAAGGTAGCAATTGCAAAATAAGAATTTTACGACCCATATAAAGTGATTTAATACTGATATATGAAGACATAATTGGCGACTTAACGGTAACTTGTGGAATTATTTTCGTGAGAAAAACTTTTTTTTATAAACTACCGGTGCCTTATCCCCAATTCCATTGTTTCTGAGGATTCTAATTTAAATATTATACATATCTTTTTAATACAAAGTTGCAGGTTGTAGGTATAGATTTCTATAACTTTGTAAAATAAAAATAATGGATATGAAATTTACTAAATTGAAATTTCTCTGTAGGTCTAGAATATTCGCAGTTTTCACTGTCGCATTGAAATATAGTGATTTATTTTTGACAGTGGTTTGTTTCACAGATTATATTATATAAACAATGACAATAACGGGAGTATTGATGACAGTAAAAAGAAAAAGTAAATTACCATTTAATGGAATTTAGTATTTCATAGGAATATTAAATTTAGAATAGGAACTTTAATTTCATTATCACTTTCATGATATAATGTTATTTAGCTTTATTTTTATTAGTGATGACGATAATTGTGTATTAAATATTTGCTAATTTAACTATGATGTATATTCTATTTCACCTACAAATATAATATAATCGATTTAATAAACAATGAAATTTATGTTTTAAAACATCATCACTAAATGAATGACAAAAAACTACCGGAAAGCTACGTTGTGGTAAAAACTGAATAAGATCCTGGACATATATATTTTCACATTTAAGCTATCAACGTTGTAACGCACAGTTTACCTTATTTTTACTTTTTTTTCTGTAATGTAACGTGAAAGACGGTTGCTCTAATAAAATGTTACCATTCTTGTGTTTAACAAAGCACCGCAAGTAATGCTTTCATTGTTTATTAAATCGTACTTAGTCGTTTATATTGTATATAATTAAATGTAATCGTATTATAAAATTTAGTTCACAGTGCTGAATCACGACGTAATTATAGCTATAAATATCTAATAATATAAGGTGCACTCCTTTAGAGTTGAGGGCTGTGAAATAATAGCTTTAACCTTTCCAATGTAGATATCATTCTGTAATCATTGATTCATTCAAATGTACAGCACGGAGTGCAGAAATGTATACTCCTTTGACTCTTTGCACTCCGCTGTCCCCTCACACGGGACATCGTAATTCTAGCATGTTACTCGGATATCCTCTTTTATGAGACATTAAAGTTTATTACTAATTATGCGGAATTAATTTATTACAGCACAATATATCGCTCATTACCAAAATATTCTTAAAAATAAGAAGTAACTGGTTTTGCAATGCATGTTATAGCATTGAAGTAGAGGTGGGAGCCATCGTCTAAACAACCCACCGTACCGAGTGCAAAGGATTAATATATATAATTAGGTTTAGAAGGCTTCTTAAAATTCACTTAAGACCCTTTTACGGCCCCTTACATTCTTTACTATCTCTTAAGAACGAATAACAATCCTAATAAAAAGGCTACCCGCCTATAACATTTACTGTTCTAAAGACGAATTTTGTTCTTGACCTCTGTAAACGGTTATTTTTATTTTCACAAATGAATATTTGAGTATGGTGAATATTTGTTTTTTTTATCCCAGCGACAAACATGAATATGTAAACGGAACCGTTTGCGAATATCAATTCCTTAATGACATGAAACTTCGGTGCTTTACATATGAATAAATCGTATTCAATACACGTCGATCACACCTTTAGTACAAATGATTTTTAATTTTGAGCCATATGTATTCAAGACTGCGTAGTTACTATATTTTAATAACTGACTGAAGAAAAATAGGAAAACATTCACAATTTACTATTAACCTTTTACTATTGTACTCATTTAGAATAGAATTTGCCCTTAAGAAACCCGCATTGATATCTTTTTAGTGTAATGTCTTGTATAGAAATGAAAGTATTAAAAACATCACTTATTTTTGCGCAAAATTCACAGTTAATGCAGCATATTAACGCTATCTTCTGCGCATTTCTATCTGCAGAGATAATAGGAGATTTTTGTAGAGATTAACCTGTGTTAACGTTTCTATTAATTATCTTAATATGTTTAAACCAGTATATTTTTGTTGTTCAAACATGAAAATAGTTGAAGGGTGCGAAGCGATTAATCTATTAAATAGTCATGTCTGATCATTCAATACGTTCTTGAAAAATGTTTACGAAAGGTATTCAAAATAGCTTGTTCAGTATTTATAGTATTTGCTTTTGTTATATGAGTCTCAAAATTCTTGTTTCTTTTTATTAAACTGTGCTTAATGATAATTTTCAAAGCGTTCTGGTGAAATAAAACAAGTCTAGAGGACTGTATATTTTGGATATCTTTCTTAAATTTTGTAGGTATGACCATTCATTCCTAATATACAAGTACTTGTTAGTTAGAAGTTGACCCTAGCCTCGTATGTATATAGAATATTTATACTGTATTTAGATATATTTAATATTTGTTGCACTTTGACATTTAATATTCTACCTACTCGCCATTTTATTACCATAGATATTTAAACTATAAAGTCTATGAAATTTGTCTTTGTAAACGCAAAAGTTAATAGTTCATAAGAATATATACATAGAATATTAAAATACTATAAGCTTACGATTCTGTGCTTAAATTTTTTTTATACCAATATGTACATACATAATAAAGTTTATGACATTTAAAATTTAAAGAACCTAAGCGAACTTATTCCCGCGACAATAATAGTCAATTTTCTTACTTTTACTGTATTTTTCCACTTTTTCACACTTATGTATTACCTGTATCACATTCAATAAATTTTGCTCTAATCTTCTGGTAATCTGTAATCAAGCTATAATTAAATGACTATAAATAACAAGTTAATATTGATTTTATTTAT
>DWQX01006631.1:0-11107 GCA_018245475.1 Pharmacophagus antenor | reverse complement strand
TGAGTAAGAGCCCACTGCAGACGTTTCTTTTTGTTTTGTGGTCGTAACAGTGGTTTACGAACAGCTACGCGACCAAATAAATTGGCATCTCGAAGTCTTCTCTTTACTGTTACTTTTGGCCGGCAGTGTGTCTTTTTATTTTGTTAAATTTTGACGAGAAAATGAAGTCAACTTTACTCACTTAAATAAGTGCAAAGTTTTCCAATTCGTACCTTAATACCTAGGTGTTTTGTATCAATAGAAAAAACTAAAGACAGGCCCCCCTATTCATAATAGTCTACTAACTTAAAGCATTGCTAATTGTCACTATGTCTGCTTCTATTGACCTAAGTAAGAATGAAAAATGACACTCTGTAGCGGCTGTTTTAAGTTAACGGACCATTATGAATAAGGGGGTTGATCTTAAAAGTAGGTAATTTGGCCGTGGCGGTCTGAGGTGACAGTTCATTTTGGAAAAGGGTTACTTGTCCAAAATAGATTGGGGATCCCTGTCTTTTACTCTAGCCATAAGATATTTATCTACCTCCTGAAGTCTGATAATATGGACAAAATAATACCATTTTCGATTAGTCTATCACTTATTATTCCATCCGTTCCAAGTAAAGATGATAATATATAAAATTCAGTAAACCCCACTATTGATCTAATACTAAAAAAAATTTGATGCTTTGGCAAGCTATGTAATACTTGTTCTGTCCGCAATTGGTATTTTTACCAGCAGATATGTTGAAATGTTTCCATAACTTTTCATACATTTAATTATTATATTTTTTGTGAATTAATTTCTACCGA
The DNA here is from genome assembly GCA_018245475.1 of Pharmacophagus antenor. NCBI lineage: Eukaryota > Metazoa > Arthropoda > Insecta > Lepidoptera > Papilionidae > Pharmacophagus > Pharmacophagus antenor. The sequence goes on along the minus strand of DWQX01006631.1, from coordinate 10,315 downwards.
AGACATGTGATTTAACATGCACAGAAGCAAGCTTAACTCTATTAGGCTATCCTTCCACAAAGCCTTTTAGTGGATCGAAAAATTTCAACTCGGCCGTCTGTAACTTGCAGGTGGCGCGAAGTTATGGCGTCCCCTTCGTGGAGACATCAGCCAAGACACGCATGGGCGTCGACGACGCCTTCTACACTCTAGTCCGGGAGATTCGCAAAGACAAGGAGAGCCGCGGTAAAAAGTATAGAAGAGGAAACAAGATGGGCACACGGCGTGCCATCAAATGTGAATTACTTTAAAGTTATTTCTCTTAGGTAAAAGAAAAAAAAAGGAAAAAAGGAAATATTCAATTAATTCTATTTCATATTCCAATGTTAATTAATAAAAAAAATTATTAATGTCCAACCTGTCCTACCCGATGTAGATTCGAAGAAAGTTCTCAATATGGTTACTAATTCAAAAAACTTTTACCGAATATTTTTGAACGTCACATACTATAACTTTATATTAAGATAGTGTTTCACGTCATCGTAAAACGTTCTTCCTTGACCCCCAATATAAAGTAATGTTTACATTAGTATTTTCCATTAATTAAACAAATAAGTGAAACGTTAATATTACTATCCAGTATGTTTTAAAACATATGCGTGATGTTGACGCTTTGACGATTGCAAACGCATATTCAAAAACGAAACGTTGCCCAGAATGGACTGATTCAATGCCGAAAACAATCCCTTCTACCATCTCTCTGAAATATTTTTTATTACAATTGATTCTTCGCGAGATGAAATTTCCGTTCGCTGCGCGTATCTTTATAGTTATGATTTGCTTGCGTGAGGAAATATTCGTACCGTGTTTAAATGGAATGTACCATTTTTTTTTTTAAATATAATATCCTATCACACACTTTAAATCGTGTACACATGCATGTGTAACTACATTCGTACATTTGTTTTAATCGCCAATGGGTCCCATTCAAATATTTAGTCTAACGATATTTTTTTATAATTACAAATACTAACTGAGAATAATAATGATTTTTCAGATTTTTATCCAAGTAAAGAATTTTTATTATGTATACACTAGTTTATCTAGCTTTAATTAGGCTCTGAATTATTGCTTATTGTTTAGAAAAAACAATATTATTAATATAATTTTAATTTAAAGTTTCATCACTAATAAACAAGATTATATATCTTGGGATCCTCTATGTCAATGTCTATAGTAAAAGTTAAGTTATTCTAGTTATTTCACTTACACACACAAAACGTCCCGCCAAGGGCAGACGATTAGCGAGATGGTACTCACAAAATTTATAGGTTATATAAATATTTTAGTGTTGCCATGTGTTGCGTTGTTACTGAAGTTACTAATTTAGAACATATCAATGTGGAGATTTTAGCAGGAATTCATTTGAACTCGAAGTGCTCATATTTTTAATAAAATCTATTTATTATGTTACAAGTTTTTTGTGTAACGTAGAGTTATTAGTATCCACAAGTGTAGTAAATTTATGAAGTTATCACGACTAATGAATTTAGGTATACAACAATAAGTCATACCAAATTTAAAAGTTAATTGATAACAATTCGACACTGCAAGACGCCATATTATTTAAAAAAAAACGTCATGAACAGTGAAATAGAAATAGAAGTTTGTCTCTGTCGTATATTTACATAAATTACACTTATGGTCGTAATGAAATTTGAACTGCTGCGGGGGCGACATTATTTACCAAAAAAAAAATCGGACTTAAGAATATTTATCAGTTGCAAAATAAATAACATTACATAATTATCCAACTCACGTAAGCAAAGTTAACGCTTGCAAATATATCTCGGCAAGCTTCATAGGACGATTTTAGTGATACCGATATAATGCTTTCATAATCGATCATTTCGATTATTTATAAATAATTTAGTTTATAAGGCACCTTGTTGAATGTTTTCTACTGTAGCTTAATTTGTATTATAAGGTAAAGATTATAAAATTTTCTACTGCCAATGCTGTTTTGAATTTTTTTTTTTTTTATATATCTAAAAGTACACATTTTTAAACTGCTTTTATTGATTAACTTTTTAATGTTTTAGTGAAATGTCTAGAATGTACGGAAAGCAGTATGTTTAACAATTATATCGAAGTTTTTAACCGTATAATATACCTAGTTATGATTACAATGACATTCGGTTATTTATGTTGTTAACGAACGCTCAGTAAGCGCACATTACGAAAATGGTTAAACTATTACACATTTCTTATATTACTCTCGGTTGTACTTTTTGGCGTATTTATCAATAATAACTGTATGTATAACGTTATGGTGCTCGTTTTGACAGTATTGTATAATAAATACAAACACAAACCTCCGATGTTAATTTAAAGTACAAAATGGCAGTCGCATGAATTTGGAACGTTACAGTGAGTTATTTTTCGCATGGGCCCGTTAAATGCTGTTAAGGAACGGTACATTCGTATTTTTTTTTTGTAGCTATAACTTTTTCTGCTTAAATTGTCATCGTTATTATTTCATATTTTTTTCGTATTAACGCATCAGTCATTTGCATGCGCAACAGAACAAAACTTTCTCTAAGACCTCACACTGTTTAATTGATAATAAATTAGTGTATGTAAAACTTATACCACGAATTTACGTTTCATTCTATTTACATTCGGAATATACAGTTTTGAACTGGGTTGTTCTGCCCAAATTAGACCCTAAATGCCCGAAATTTCATGCCGCTCCTTTGACCTACTATTTGTGACATCTTAGATTTTCTAATATAATAATTTCGTAGCCCAATATTATATATGGGTATAGAAATAAATGTTATAGAAAAAATTATTACACTTTATGAATTGTATAATAATTATAGATTAATCGATATTATGCAGATTGTAATGCTAAAACTTTTAATTTACTTGCTGTAAGACCACTGTGTGAAAAAAAATTAAGCAAATGATTACGTAATTCCTACATGTTGATAACAATACGAAACTAATTTTAATAAAAGCACGCCGGGTATAATTCAAATTACAAATTCTATTAAGAATATAAAATTACAGTCCTTTATATTTGACAAAGTTTTCCATATGTAAAACTGACAAAAAAAATTGTATTGTGTTATCAATGTGACAGATGTTATATTGTCTATGGTAGGTAAGAGACAGATAAATGAATTTTGTCAACAGAAAGAATTAATTTCAACGAAAATCATGCAATTTCCACGTGATCAATTGGATTTTATGTTTGTCAAAAAAAAATTAAATCCATAGATAGGCTTATACTGATGTAAGTTTGTCAATTACTCTGTATACTGATTGTATTCATAATAGGAATTTTAACGGTTAGTGATTTCAAATTTTGTTCGCTATTTTTATATCTATTTAAAAAAAAAACAAGCATTATTATATATAAAATACTAAATTATACTATTTATAACAGTCAAACTATCTATGGATTAAATTTTTACCTTAAAACTAGTGGCGTTTAAAATTAAAAATATTTTTTCTCGGCAGGCACCTATAGTTATGTTATACAATGAAATCTGTAACGAATTTTACAAAGAAAGTTTTTAGATGGTAGGTTAAATGAATATCGTATTTAGTTAAGTTATAAATACATTTTGCTTTATGTAATTATTTGTCGGTCATATCAAGAACGTATGCTGCCAATTGTGTTATATTTTCTTTTTAAATATTGCCATTATGTAATTTCATTTTGTAATTATTTTTTTATACTTGTCTTTTGTATAAAAAGAATATGTATGACACCGTAATAGGCCAGAAATATTAACTTGCTCTTGTAAATCTTGACATAGATTTGTCATTTAAAAAGCCACTTTTACGCTAATAAGCAAAACTTGTTAAAATGGATGTAATTACGAATAACTGTGTAAAAGTAGCACAATGAGTGCATGCTGAAAAATTTAATAAATTGGCAAAATCTACCAGTTTTTTTTTTACATTTAATATCAAAATTTCCACTCGGAAAAAATTACCTGTTTCCTCTTATGATAATACACAGATGGTGTCTCCTGGCGAGATCGTCCATTTACATCTACTATCAAACTATAGTATGCATACGATATAGCTACTTTTTAATGATTATTGACAATGAAGCCGTAAATGGTGAAGCATGTTCGCCTAGAACACTTCTGGCTCTCATAGATATGAATGGAACATGACAATACTGTTATTGTGGCAGATTGATAATTAAGGAAGTAGCTAAATAGGCGGGTTCGAAAAACTATACCATCATCGAGACTCCATTACTATGACCTGGGAGCAAACATGTAACCTTCGCTTTATAAAGCATGCGGGTCAATAACTGTGCTACGGAAGCTAAAAAAAAAGGTAGAAGAATCAATCTAACGACCATAATGTATGCTGTATCAGAAGTTCATTATGCCCTTATTATTATGAACGGCTGAGTCACTAAAAGATAAATGACCTATGTCTCAAGTCGCTTTTTATAGTTAAAAACCATTGCCTTATATTTTGAAGGTTAGTTCGATTTTAGAATATTTCGCTGTTTATAATTTAATAAAAATTAGAATTGTAATAAATAAAATTATCAGGCCTAAATATATATTATTATTATTTTTAGTTATCTTATTATTTAATCGAATATATTCTTCCATGTTAAATGTTTATCATATAATAGGTATGCGTATAAGCAAATACATGGCGATAGCTCATGTCGTTATTAGTACATCCCTAGTATACGATGACATTGACATGTCACGTCATTAATATTTTGTAAACAGTGAAATAAACTTTAATTTTATCCCATACAAAAATTCATAAAATGGAGGCTAAAGATGTTTGCGTTGAAATAGAAAATGACGAATTCTACAGTAAGTTCCTAGTAGATGCTGTAAAGCCTATAATCGGTGAGAACATTTCAGTAAGCGAACAAGTTAGTAAACTTGCACTGGGGATAGAAAAACTAACTAAAAGTTTAGAAAAACAAGTATTAGATAAACATAACGATCTCTTAACGCAAGCGAGTCACATATCGGACTTAGAAGCTATGCTGGAGTCTGTCAGAAGTCAAGTAAAAGGTCTTTTACGCGGTGCCGAAAAATTGAAAGATCGAGTTGAAGCACCTTATTCTGCTCTCGAAAAACATACGATGATGCTAGAAAGAGTACAAAACACGTGCAACTTACTTCGCCACTCCTCGAAAATATTAGTTTTGTGGAATAAATTATCCACCATTAAGGACAATCCCGCTAAGGAAGCCATGATACTTTTCGAGTTAAATGAACTAATCAACGATTACAATTTCGATGGAATCGCGCTCCTTGAAGAAGTTATTACACAAGTGGATCACAGAAAGAGGGACTTGCTGAATAGTGCAATGGATTTATTACAATCAAGTTTATTAAATGGCGATAAGATTAAACTCCTACAATGTTTCAAGGTGTTTCATAATCTGCAGTGTACAGAAGAGCAGATAAAAAATACAGTTGACAAAATGCTCAGCGTCTTGAAGAAAGAAATAAGCACAGCCTTGAATGTGCAAATGGTTTCAATTGAAGTTAAAAAATCAAGTTCAGGTAGAGTGGCACCAGGCAAGGCCAACATCATGAATGCACATGACTTCAAAGTAAAGCTCTGGGAAAACATAGAGAGACTGTTCAAGGTTGACATTTACAACAGCTGCACTAAAGTCATAATGCTGCAGAATGTTGTCAATGAGCTTCATGCCATTGGAAACTTCCGGAACATATTGAAGAATTTCTGGAATGGTCTATCTTTAATATTCAGTACTGAATTGGAAAAGAGTTCATCCACAGTGAACCAATCTATGGAAATTGACTTTCCAAAATTATTGAAATGCTTCAACGATTTAATTGCTCGTCTGAAATGCAAGGACCTCGTGATGAATCGTTCTAGTCTCAGCCGTTGGGAGAACGCATTCCTGTCAAAATCTTTGGGCAAACTTCTGGAGCCTGTTCGAACTATTTGGCATTTAAACCAAGTACCGAATATGGACCAAATAGACAGCGCAATAAGGGTCATTGCTGAGGCGTTGAGTGTGTCGCTAGGTGATAAACAACTAAGCATCAGCCTGGCTCATAGCGTGGCTAAGAGTATTAAACAAATGAACATGGAAGCGGAGCAGAGGATCTCCATGGATAGTGACGTAGCTCAGATCATAGAGTCGCCCACGAGTTCTCAGCAGAAAAATGCAGACCTGTGCAACTCTCTATACTACTTCTCGTCACAAATAAAAAGGGTACTGGTCAACATGAACTCTATGCTGCCACAGGAGAGTGTGCTGATAGTCCGGAATAGCCTCAAAGACATTTCGAGTGCGCCCGTGCTGCAGCTGTTTGCAGAATCGATCAAAAACTCCATCTGCATCATATTAATGACAATGCACGACGAGCCGGACCTGACTAGGACCGACGATCCGACCAACAAGTCCTTGTCGTGCTCACCGTACATGAAGGAGCTGCAGCAGTTCGTGTCGCGGTGCCGCGACATCTACCTGTCCATGTTCCAAGAGGAGTCGGCTCTCCACGACTGCTGCGTGAACATTTCCAAGGCGTGCGTCGAGCGTTTCATTCACCACGTCTGTAACGTGAGACCGTTGAGTAGATTTGGACGAGCGAAGCTGCAGGTCGACTGCAGACAACTGGAGTGCGCGCTCGAACCGCTGATGCAGGACATCGCCGAGCTGGGCGATCATTACAGACAGTTGAAAGCGTTGCAACTGATTTTAGAGAGGACACCGCATGAGGTGGCCAACAGTCAAAACGAGAGGTCGCTGCTGCCTTACTCCGTCGTTCTCATGTACTTGTTCTCGTACGGCGGGCCGCAGCTGCTGGCGCCCCACGCGTGCGCCGGATGGAGCGTTCAGAAGCTGATGCAGTGGCTCGACAGCCACCGCAGCGAGCGGGACAGGTTGGAGTTCGTGGCCGGTGCGCTGCAGAGATACCAGAATCACGTGCGCCAGGACCAGATCGCGACGTACGATGAAGTCTACCCGGTTTTATTACAAATGCTGGAGGACGGGAGGAGTGCGTTGAAGAAGTAACGATCTTCTTGTATTATTTATTGAATATGTAAATACTATAATTATATTAAATGGATAATGGAAATTTTTATGTACGTATACGTACAATGTACGCATGCCTTAGTAAAAGTTATTACCAATATTTTAAAATCAAATCTTTGTATACTTTTTTTCTTAGGATGTGAGCAAACGAGCGTGCGGTTCACCTGATAGAAAGTGATCACTTTCGCCCATAGACAGCGCAAATCTCGGGGAGTCGCATCTGCGTTGCGGGCCTTTAATGAAGGAGTAGGCTCTTGTATTGAAGGCCCCTAAGTCCTATCGGTCCGGAAATACCGCTGGCGACAACTGACTTAGGCGTGGTAAAAAGTTGCGCTTAAAACGCACCGTCGAAGATCGCCTATCATCCAGATGGTGAGCGACGGAATTCGGCGTGTTGTCGTGGACTGAGATGGTGAAAGAGGATTGTGGAAATTAATTTGAACATTTCCATAGAATAGTCCCCGTGGTAAGTTGAAAAACTTTTTCGACTCTATATTGCGTTAATACTTATAACTCGCGCCATAACGTCAAGTAATATTAGGTATCGCACCTTATAAATATTTACTCGACATAGACCCCGAACAAGGTTTCAATTATAATGCACGAAGATCGCGGAAGTTTGAAAACTTTTTTTCGTCATCATCGTCAATTTCCCTTATTGAACCGAATTTGTCATCAGCCAGCGTTTAGGTCGTATTTTAACCCTTTGCACTCGAGCGGCGCCGGTACGGCGCCCTGCCGATTCCGAAGTGGCAACTCGAGCGGCGCTGCTGCAGCGCCCGAGTGTTTTAAAACTTTAAATCGAGCTACGCGGCTACGATGCTTCGAACTTCTGTAACTGGTAATACTGTAATCTTCTTATTCACAATGTACGACAAGATAGTTTTCTCGGAAGTAGTTTCGTGTACTAGGCTCTGCTTACATTGTAGCCAAATCTTAGCACAATTTAGTTATTATTTATATACATTTATTTGCTTATGTTTTTCAAGTAAACTGTTTGCCGAATTTGGCCGAAACCAACTGGAGTTGCTGGTTCGCGCAAGCGAAAAAGGGCTTGAAGTGCAAAAGGTTAATTTTCCTGACGTCGCCGTCGTATCATCAAATGTTAATTGCAGAAATGCACATATGATAAATATAACCCTTTTTCTAGCACTTTGCGATTCAATGGAGATTTAAACCGGAAAATACATACGAAGCTCCGCACATAATTTCCAGTTATTGTGGTCGTATTCGTGCTTATCACTCGTATGTGATAAACTGCAGAGCTATTCAGCGAATAAATAAAACGGCAACATTAACAAAAATCATTTATTTTATCAACATCAACTTGTGCTTCAAAAATAATATATTCATTTACCGTCGAGCCACACGCACGTCCTCTCCACCCACGCTATAGACTAGTTCTTTTCTTGCAATTCTTTTTCCAATTCCTTTATTAAGAAATTATCATTAGTTGTGTTCACATCGCATCTCTCACGATAGAAAGAGATAAAGAGTGATTAGTCGTTATTACATCAAACGAGACGAAGTTTCCAATTCAACTAACGCTAAGATAAGCAACATTGATAATATGGTCCGTTGTCTACTTAGATACGCGATAGCCCATCCAATTGTGAACAAAAAATAAAAAGTTATGCAACTTTAGTTGAGGAGGGCTCTGTTAAAATTACACCTTTTACCTCGCACGTGAATATCTCACCATCGACGGCATGCGACTGGTGCCCTCCCACTCCCACTCGACCCCCACTTCTCAACCCACGATACGTTTCGTTTCACATATTTTGGTAGTCACGTTACGCAACGCCGATTCTAATTCCGCTTAATGTTTACATTATATACATAATCTATCGGCAATGGGCTAACGCTTCGACTAGATTTCACTTAATTTCAAGTGACATTGCGGCCGTAAACGGTGTAGCTCGCTCAGAATACATCCGTCTCTCACATGCATCACTGCCGGCGCATAGCGACACTGTTATGGCGGCGTGTTGACGCTAGCGGGCGGCATTTGTAAAGACTCCCATTTTGTAAAAGCCCCCATTCGAACTCAAGTCGCCACTGATGAGTAAGAAGGAATTAAGCGAGTAAATATATGCGGTTCGATGAATAGGTGACGGCACAATCACCATCAGCAGTCCGTTCGTCGTGCTGCTGCTGCTGCTGTTGCTGCTGGATTCGGTGAAGTTTGTGCTGCTAGTCTTATTGACGACTATTACAGCTTCAACGAAACTGGCTCGCGAATCCGGTGATTCGCGAGCTATCTCCTACGTTACTTTGGCCAGAGAGCTGGCTTATCCTAACTGACAAGTGGCGAGGGCTACGTAATAGTCGGAGTCGAGGCCGGGCCCCGACTCCGACTATCGTTAACGCGGGGTCTCGTTTCGTCGTGTTGCGGCGACCACCGTCTACTCACTACTGTCACAACAAATAAAACTACAACTATGCAACGAGTGTTGCCAGCTAAAATAAACATTAGACTATACGAACGGTGGGTAAATACGAGGCTATCGAAACGAAACTACATTTTTTAAATATTATTTATTCATAACAACAACATGCACCATTGTGTTCGCACGAATGATATCACAGAGTTGTTGTAATTTTTTCACTATTTTAGGTAATTATTAACGACCTCTCCAGTTGAATTTCGACCTTAAAACGTTCAACCATAAGACTGTTAATGGATTAACATGTAGTCTGCTTGAAACAACTCTGTAATTCCAACCGGGGCTATACGATTTCAATAGATTTATATAATTATAATCAACTTACTTTCAACGTTATCTGACAACAAAACTTATCACATTGGCAGTGGTAGTTGTGTGAATACTGTATTAGTATTTCGCTTAAATTACGTTTTTGATATGACAATATTGTTATTATCTTTATATCGGTTATGGACTAAGAGTTGGCTTCCATTTCACCTGATCTTAAGTGACAATGAAACCGTAGTCCGTCACGCGTATAACTGCGAGAATACAGCGATATAGTTATGGGGGTAGAATGACATCGTGAGTGGTACTTTGACAAGTCAATTGGTATATAATCTACCACCGTCCGAAATACGTCATTTATGTGGTCCTAGAATTGAACCCGTAGCCACCGTGTTGCAAGGCGTGTTTTGTTTCTTAAATAAAAGAAAATTGTCATCAGTAAGCAAATATATATTTTTGTAAATTGAAATTAAAAAAAAGTTCATGATTCACTTTATAACCTTTTGAGGGGGGGGGGGGGGGGGGGGGGGGGGGGGGGGGG
>DWQX01006630.1:0-11107 GCA_018245475.1 Pharmacophagus antenor | reverse complement strand
AATAAATAATTTGTAGAGCACTAACTTTTGGAGTTTTATTCAATATTGTAATTTTTTCAAGGTGGTCTCAAACTTTGAGCTAGCAGTGTACATATGATAAAATACCTGCTGCATATTTTTCTTATTGTTATAATATTTAATAAAAACAGGCAACAAATTTATTTAAATCATTTCACCGTTGCGTTAAGCTGAATGCTAAAGTAACATAATACCTTCGTCGTAACTGCTTATATATGCAAAACATATAAAAGCGAGTCAGTAAGTCGAAGCACTCGGTTTTCTACAAAAGCTGTGAGCGGAGGTAGAGGGTTTGTTTGAAGGCCGATATCTAGAATGTTCGCCCGCCACTCGCGAGCAATCTGTTTACGTAACTGCCCCGTTATGCTCGAGGAGGGTTCGCGTAGTAGACGTTAAACATATTGCCCCATAAATCGTAAGAATCCCGGCAAGCGCCATACATCCGTAGCGGTGTCGATTCTACCATGGTTTCATGATATGAAACGATTAAAATGAAAGTACACTTTATCTTCGTAGCCTGCAAGAAATTAAATTTTGATCAAAAATATTTAACTTGCATTAGTTATATGTACGTACTTGAGATACTACCCTAACATATATAATATACAACATAGACAACATAGACAACATAGATATAAACCTGAAATGTGACATACATGTGAAGATTAGTTATCATCTAGTAGACTTAATGCGGTAGGCATTGAATATAATAGTGATGACGGGAGAGAAAACCAAATAAATTGATCGCGGATGATAAGAAGAGCGGCGACAAGCAATACTGACGCTTCCATTCCTCCGCAGCCCAACCATCGTCGCATTTGCGGTACGGCACCGCTTAAAAAGAGTGAGTAAGGAAAATGGCGCCTCGCAGTAGTGAAAACTCTCTTCCCCTGCGATTCCAGGGACTGCGAATAGTGGACTTGCCGCTTTACATGTGATGTGGTGTTCGCCTCTTCGCTTCACTATAGGTGATTAGACAATAGTTACTAAGCTTCTCCGAAATAACATTGTGGGAAGTAATTCGATGGGATGATCGCTATCTTATCCATAAGACACTAAGTTTCAGATGAGAAGACATTTTTTCTGAGTTTTATGAACTAATTTTATTGCAATTTAAATATTGTAAGTAAATGACTTATTAATTATTGTATATTATTAATAAGTTTTAAAAGGCATGACTAGATAGGAAACAGTCAATGGACCTATTTTTACAGAGGTTGTTTTAGGTTCAAAGATCTTGAAAATAGGTAACCTTGATGATTGGTCATCAAGGTTACCTGTTCTAAAGAGAAATAAAGTTCAAGATGTGTGGTTTCGTTAGAGCATCCGTATGGTCTTCGGATATTTTCCTCACTTCAAAGTGTACTTTATCACGACTACAATAATTATAATCTAAATATAAACGAAACTTTAACAACACTTAAACTTGACACGGTGGCCTAGTTGCGACAGGCACTGGGTACAAAAAATATTTAGTACTGCGGTGGAAAACTAACACTGACTTTTTACCTTTTACCTTGTTTCCACCTATTTTTTTGCCTTGTGGACGTTTGCGAGTTTAAAGTTGGTAAATTTGTGAACTATGGAAATATTTGACTTCACAAAGTTAAATATCATGATCTCGGAATCTTATATATAATATGTTAATTTATATCCTATGGACTTATTATGTAATTCGTATTTATCCAATAAATCATTACAAATAATTAATATTTGTGCATTATCAATTTCTTAACTTACAAATAAACTTATCGTACCAGCTTACTTTCATACATACGCATTTAAAATATTATAACATACGAATTTTGCGATATCCTATCCTAATTTATAAAATTGAAAACCATAATACATGTTTCCAGTATTTTTTTTATAGAACTACAAGAAAATTCGATAAACTCTGTAAAGAAATACTTGGAAAATAAATATGATTTAGTGCGTTGCTATTCCACATCCCGAGCGAAACTATCAATAACAAAAATAACTGTCCCGAAAACACCCCATAATATTTACATACAAATAATAAACATCACGCGGAAAGCTCGAAAGGATAGAAAAATCTCATTGAAAATTGGTTCACGCCCGCCTAGTCCGAGCGACTGTAACGAGAGCAGTTTATATGTAAAGTAGACCCCTGCTCGTTGAGACGTTTTCCCTAAAAAAAAATCAACAAACCACAAGACCACCGCCGATTTGCGGAAAGTTGAGCCGGAGGCATGTTTCCAAGTGAGATTTCTATCAAAAAACTAGATGTTACTTTGTATATATATGTTTTATTTGGGACTCGCTGTAATAAAGATTGTATTTAAATTTAATTTAATTATATTCAACGGATTTCGCCTCGGGTCTGCCACAAAAACGTTTAGTAATTACCGAAGTTGTCTTTGGCAAAAATCTGTTTTCACGTTTAGCCTTATCTTGGTTAGTTTTTTTTTAATGTTATACAATATTGTATTAATTTTATTACACAGTGTTAATGTTATACTTAAGTAGAGTATGAACAGTAACATAAACAATCAAAACACGTTTGGAAAAAATCTCTTACATTTGTAACATTACTAAGAGTAGCGATACCTATGATCATTATTCATTTCTCATCCCGTAAATCTTCCGAAGAAAAATGCTTTTATTCCGTTCTTACTACAATTTTATACATAAGGATACAAATCGTAGCACTTTAGTGCAACTGAAATAATCAAAATTTATTTTCACACATTAAATATTTCAGATTTTAACTATATTTAATATTTTTTTCTCTAATAAGTATTTACAAAGCATCCGGCTTGGATAAACTTTTAGGCAGAAGATATATTGCAAAACTGTACCTAGACAGAATTAATTCGAAAATGTGGCAGTAAATGTAAAAGATTTTACTTCACGTATTTAATACCCGCATATATTCAAGAATACATTTTAATTTATCTAATTATAAATTAATTATTACAATTATAAGAGATACCTATATTAAAAATCATAACGTTATTATTACGCGGAATGTTTGCGTAAATATACGAAAAAACGTTCCGAGTCAATGGAATAAACTCTAATTCCTAAATAAATATACAATCGCGTAATATTTTTCCGAGCGTCCTACTTTCTACAAATTAATTTCGCCCATCCGGTAAACCGGGTCTCAAGACAACATTAATTTCCCAAAGCTACAAGAGCGTCATTTCAATTCAATCGGTGATTGCCGTTTCTAATAAGAAATAAATAAAAAAATTATGGTCCGCATGAGTGAGGAAATTAAGTGTCTAAATAAATTTATTTAATTCTGTGTTGATAAAGATAGAGTAATATAATTTATTTAACGTTTTATTAAAGTTTCCTTGTCAATTAAACATGAAGTAGTATTTTAATGCTCTTACTGTATTATTACAATAAAGAATTTAATTTTTTTATTTTATTAAAAAAAACTCTTGAAACAATTGTATTCGTATTATCAATACAAAAGATCCCGTTTGATCCTTTTTGATTGGTACGGGGAACTAGATACTACTGCTACGTCAGTTTCCGTCGCCAAGGTAATTAATGCCATACGGTACTATTTAAATATCTCATCTATCATTGGTTACGGACAAACACATCACTTACAGGTCAGGTTGTAGCGGTTTGTCAAAGACCATCACAACTATACTGATTTTGTCATAAGAGTGATTAAAAATTACTAAAGTATCGAATTAAACCTCACCATGTTCTAGTTAAATTTATTTTAAAATTTACTTTTCATATCCAAATGTAATTCTTTAAACCTTGAAATATTCAAAATATGTTAATGACAGCGAAATTAATTTAGTTAGAAAGCGGTCTAATTAAACGCACTCAGTGATTGTTTCAGATTTTATCCACATAATATTTGCTTTTAACATATTATAGAATATTTTGTTTTTAAATATAAAACAGACTAGTCTAGCTGGTGTTCAAATAATTTGATTTGAACTAATTCTCATAAATTAACTTCAATAGGAAATCAAGGATACTCACAAATGACCAAATACTATTTCCTCTACAAATTTGATCCACACAGAACGAATAGCCTTTTCCTAATTCTATTATGCTTCGTCTATTTATTTTCTCCATCCGACAACATTGACTCAATTATATAACTTTCCTTTAGCGTAATAAGGTTGTGAAATAATCGTACAAACTAATTGATATAATAACCAAAGAACGCAATAAGAATAAAATCTTTATGGTATTGTTTCAGAACACGGTATAATTTTATCCTGACGTCCATTGGATATCGTACTGGCTTCCTCCATTCACTTAAGACTCTAATTTATATAAAAATTACGGAAATAGTAAGTTGCACTTTTGTTAAAACATTATCTGCAAATGTGGCAACATTCGATTGACCCGTTGGTGTAATGGTAATAACTCTGTCTCTTACACCAAGAGTCGCGGGTTCGCAACCGCTCAGGAAAAACATTTATGATCATAGGGTTATGTTCTACCGACTGGTTGTATATCTATATTTAAGTATTTATTTAAAAATATCTATGTAACTATATCGGTCTCTGATAACCCAGACTACGGGTGCTTGGTCTTGGGATCAGAGTACTATGTGTGAAATGTCCAAGATATTTATTTATTTTAATAACACATGCAACATCTGCTTTAGATCATTTTATAAGAAAAATGCTTAATGCTCTATAATGTACTGTAGATTATTTAAAATATATTTATTTTGTAACAAACTTCTTCCATTCTATTACTTTGATTTATATTAATGAATAAATGTGATTTATTTAAGCCTAGATACCACAGATATATTTCGATGATTCCATGTATTAATCAATGCTTCATAACTAAAATAAAAATATATATCCACATTCACACATTTTATATTACATTCAGTCTATAGATATGAACAGGAAAAATACGATATCAATATAAGGAAACATATTTCACATAGAATATTGTAGAACGTTGTTTAAAAGATTTCTGTAATATGAGTTACATCGAAAATGTAACGGTATGTCTATGTGAAAAAGTACCAGTAATGAGGTTGTTTACAAAGTGAAACAACGCGGTGCGTGTAGCTAGACAGGTGTTTTATCAGCAGCGGACGGGAACATTGGCCTCGCTTCCGCCCTTATCTAAGTTTACTTACCTTTAGTGGGAACCGACGCCGAGAAGTCAGCTGCGTTACACGGTATAATACAGAACTGTGCTATGGTACCGATTGTTACGGTGCGCGATAAATATTTTTATAATATCAAATTAAACAAGTAATAAAAAAATAGGTATTTCCTACTTAGGCTAACTGAGAAAAAAATTACTCACTGTTTAATGGAAATATGGGATAGACTATGACGGGAAATTAAATTTACATCCTACAAACTTTCTAAAAGAATTTTTTTTCTCCTATTTACATCTGAAAGTCATTAATCAATTGAAAAAAAATGAATTAATGTTTCAAAAAACCGTTACAATGTCAAGTGTCGTGCACTGTAACATAATAAATAAAATGTATTTGAACTTTTTTGGACAAAAAAAATTGAAAATTTGGACAAGATTTATAAATAAAATCGTATAGGGATAGTGTGAACTTACAGTACGAATTGAAAACGATTTTTTTATTTGAGTCACTCTTTATCATTAAGTTCTCATATATTATGTATGCAAATCTAAAAAATAGTGTATATAGCGGGAAATAGCTGCAAGGTGATAAAGCGATTTACCTTTAAGTAAATTCATTAGAACTAACTCTTGTGGAGCAGTCATTTACCGTTTCCCTTATAATACAGAGTCCCAAGTTCAATCCTGAATAATATCCTGGATAAACAGTTATGTTTCGATGGTGACAGGGTTTATTGAGCTCGCCTGACTAGCTGGCACCTCATTATTATAATTAATATCATCTAAATTAGAGAATTATTGTCAACTTATTACTGAAAAAATAATTCTAGCAACGGAACGTGTTTATAATAAATACTTTTCAATGATCGCAATTTTAAGCATGAATTTTAGAATACCAACCATATTAAAAATAAAAGAACATGAGGTCTTTTCATTTTTCAAATGGTTGTTAAATTTTAATACAGAAGCAAAATTACAATCACAACTTTGTGTACTTTGAGAGTAACTATAACATGCTGTCCCATTTTCGCTCTCGTGTTACGTTTAACTTGAGTGTCCGTACTGTTTAATTACTTCGATTCTTCTGACAGCCAACATGTGACGTAGAAAGATCTTTTATTTTGCAATTCCTAATGCTACTTACATAACAGCTATGATGTTATAATAACATCGCCTCGGTGACTTTATAAAATCTTTACACGTGCGCACCGTTTTATTTGTTTTTTTTTTAAATTACTGAATATAGTATCGTTCCTGGCACAAACGTATAAATTTGAAACGATTACGATCGCAATATCTTCTTATCGTATCCCGTTGCATAATCTCCTTAATGTCTGCTGGAAACGTGTAATATTTGTATACAATATAATTATATAATTGTTCTAACGGAGGTAAATCATACGCATTAGTTAGAAAATGGATTTTATAATTATAATTCTATATTCGATAACTTTGAATGTATAACTATAATTATAATAAAATTTTGGCACAATAACACTTACTATAATATTCATTTAGTGAGTTTCCGTAATTATGTGTGATACACCTTGCTTTACTAATAAAAGAAATGGTAACTTACGAAGATTAACTCCCGATAACTTAGGCTTATATGAACGTACTTATCTAATTAAAACTTGTTTGTTTGCGTTATGTAATATTTACATTGCGAAATTTGTTTCGTAAATAGACTTGAAATCAAGACATAACTTTTAGTTGATTTATCAACTCTATTTAACGAAGTAAGCGAAGTGGAAAGTCAAGGGGAATTATCTCCGGGAATATCTGTTGAAATACTCATTACTTATTTCCACTTGTCAACGAAAGTGTACCTCATCACGACGGCGCAACATTCAACATCGAACGATAAAGCATCGGACGGCGTAAGAACGGAAACCGTATTTCGTCTGACTCAATTTATGCGAAATGCAAACATATTATTTCGAATCTCGTCGGCATCCGTTGCCAGTTATTCAAATAGATACACATTAAATTAAACTAAATTGAGATAAACAGTGTCTAATAAATTTAACTACGTGTAATTAAAGGTAATATAATGGAATGTCCATTCATCGATGGGAACCTTAATGCATAAATATAATGTTCCTTTATGTTTATACTTTGTGATGTTCTTTTTCCATTGACGTAACTTCTATTAATATATGCTTCAGTTTATAAATAATTTATTACTATATTTAAAAATTACTTATATAAAAACTATTCTTTTCGTAACATCAGTGTCCTCTACAACTAAATTCTAAACATAACTTTTAGTATCAGGAACGCGTGCCTGGCATAAGTAACCAAATGGGGGACGCTCCGAATTTACATTCCTTAGCATACATTTATTAAAGACGCCATTCGTCGTTACACAGCCAGGTCTTTAAAGTAAAAAAAATATTTTAACACGAAAATGTTTTAATTATACATATAAATATTTTCACAAGTGTTGTTGTAATAACGAACATAACCACATAATAAAAATTTAAGGTAACCATTACATCAGCAAAATTTATTAGATTTTTAAGTCAAGAAATGTGATAAATAAAGCGTAACTCGAACGTTAAGTATTCGATTCCAGTAAATGGTACAAGAAATAGTGACTTACAACCATTAATTAGTAGGGTGATGAATATAAAGAATACGCCGCTAATATACTTTCTTTTTAATAGAATAACATAATCAAATACCGCGTAGTACATCAAATTAATACTAAAATAAAACATGTAAGATTTTATCTTCTCCTTGTAAACAAAGCTTTTACTCCAATATTTTTGATGCGAAGAATACATATTATGAAAGAAAGTTTCCGAGTTAAGCTCGCGATCCATGGCCGATCGATGTCTGCTTTCCGGAAAGCTCCTACAGATTACGGAGCCATTTACATATGAAACGTTTCACTGAACGCCTGCATTCGACTTGTACTTTTATCCAACTGTGGCAATATCCTCCTTATTCCGTATATTCGTTTCATGTTCAACGATTTTATCCACTTAAAAGTCGATTCAGACTAAGACGGATTTTATACATCACTTGTTTCATCACATTGTATTATTCTCTTTCCGAATTTTAATTTTTTGGTGATATCAAAACTATTTACTAATTAATTTTACAAAGTAGCCTGTTTCAATTGTGAATACATATGAATCCATTTCGTTCACGAGTGAACGGTGAAAAACATGATTTTAAATTCGTAACTTCCTCTTAGATAGAAATCTATCACTTCGTTTATTACTTACCCAAAAGCAAAAAAGATATCTACTTCTTTTCTAATTGAATAAAATTTTATTAAGCCTCAAAAATATTTACAAAAAGAATACAGTTATATTCCCAAAGTAGTTAAAATACTGGGACATGCGAGTATTAAAAATATTAGTCCTCACCTTTTCTAAAATGGGCCAACTTGCTGTAGATTTACTTGGGAAATATTCACAGGAGTTCCGGCTGTTTTTCAACGTATGGAGAGGAGAATGGGCTCATATTTTAGCCGTCGCTACTCCATTAGTGACGCGGGAACCCCAACCAATATGGCGGGGCGAATCTGCAGTGACAAGGCCATTCACCCCGCGTGCAACCAGCCCTCGTTTTTGTTATAAAATCAATATATTTGGAACCCCCAGTGGTAGCAAAAGAAATGTTACAACATAATTACATTCAAAATAAAATAATTCCTTCAACATATTCAAAGTTCTCTCTTCCTCTTAATTTAGACGTCATTAATTTATATGTAGTACCTTCGAATCACCTGTCATGTTACCGGAGTACATTTAAGAAAAAATTGTTACCATTTTTTAGCTAAATTATTTATATATGCAGATCTAATTTAACTTTGCTGTTCTACGCTATTTTGTTTTTCTATCCAGATAGCATTAAATTGTTATAATGGACCTCCTGCTTTATGGTAAAATAACAGTCCTTTTATATTGGCTAAAGTTTTATTAAACAGTAACTAAACAGTAATTATTTTCAAATAACACATATATCAGAATGTGAGAAAACATGTCCTACTTTTGAAGTATAATCCGTACTAAATAAATTGCTAATTTATTTCTGAATTAAAGTTTTGCTAAATTGTCAGTTTACTTTACTACCTTTATGATATTCAGGACAAAATAATAATGTAATTATCTTTAATCATTTTCATAAATAGATCGCTTTGAATAAAACATGGATCTAGATTTTAAATCATTAGTCTGCTCTTTAATTAAATAAAATATTATAGGAAAAATCGGGAACTATTTATTACAAAGAGGCAACGTTATTCCCTCGCCGCATGTAAAAACTTTAGTATGAGAATAAACCAGTGTTGCAGAGACACCGAAACACAAATCAAATAACATTTTCTTGTACCGAACCCTTCTTTAAGGAATTTGAAGAGATACTGAGCAAATAGGTATTCCTACATTGAGGTCCTTTTATTTATGGCCCAAACTGAAACTTGAGTGTAGTGTAATAATTTCATATTTGAACTCCTACTTTAAATAAAAACTTATCACATGAACAATTAAACTTAATTTAAATTGATTTTTCTTCTTAAACTTTGTATTAATTTTTAAATTACTTAACAATATTAACGATTATAAAAAGAAACAGTGTTACTATGAAAATTAAGTATCTTCGAAATACTTAAGGAGATTCAAGAACATTATAGGGTAGTTTTGGTTCGACCTCGGCAACTATTAGAGGTCCTCACTTGGCGTATAAAAAGTCGATAACATGTAAAATTGCTTTTGTAAGTTTTAAAAAGGTCCCCTTATGCTCATTACTAAGGTCGTTTATTGCTATAATGTTTAACCGTAGCTTCTGACCATGTTTTAGAAAAGATCTAAATTAGGTATTACACATCGTTATTTCTTTTACGCAAAACGTTATACGTTCAAAAACCTTACAATAAATATTTTAAAATACCTCCATACGAACAACAATTTCTCTTATTACGTTATATAATAAAGTATTAAAATTGGACAATCTTTGCAAAAACTAAAAAAAAATATTCAAACGGCTGATCACTGTATTATCGCTGAGAATCAAAATCGGTTCAGTCGTTTTGTAGCAATGTCACGGACAGGCACAGATAAACATTTTAAACTTTTAATACGTATCCTTATAAAAAACCTTAGAGGAATAAAAACAAAGATTAAAGCAACGATCTCTGTGTAAAACCTTTAAAAGGATATATAACACGTACGTAAGTAGACAATAAAGGCAAAACTAAGTATAAAGCAATGCTAATTGACGTTAAGACTAGTAGATTTGAGATAAGTAAGCTGACCACGAACTGAGGGATTAAGATATCCTGGTGTAAGCTTTGAGGTATTCAGTTTGAAACAAAGCAGAAATAGAGGCGAAAATCGACGGATCGGTTTATTTTGTTATTTATCGTACGATCGAGTAACGATGCTCGTAAATTCGAGTAATATTCAATTGTGGTATTACGATATCTTCACATTGTTTTAATTAAAAATTAGTCTTTCATGATCATAATATTTGATCAATTTACTGTTTCATTATATACAACAATAGTTTTCTACAAACATCAAATAATATAATTTCATGTGATAGATTATAGCTCTTTAAATTGAAAGTCAGACACGTGACCATGCCACGTGATTAAACCACATCCTTGTTAAACGTTATTCATTATCTGTATTTACAACAAAAGAAGCACAAATTTGTTTCAGGGTATTAATTTTCAAAATAAATTATTTGACCGTTATGGATATTAGTAATTGATGCTTGTAATACTAAGGTCACTAGCTCGATTCGGTATCAGTTGTACGTCTTTTGGATGTCAGTCTGCCGACTCAACAACAGTGCATGCATGTAACATATATTCCAGCAGTTACACTGCCGGCCAAAAATTTGAGACCACCTTGAAAAAATTACAATATTGAATAAATCTCCAAAAGTTAGTGCTCTACATATTACTTATTTATCTCATTAAATAGGGAACTTGTTATGTAACATAAAATAATTTAAAAACTACAATAATTGCCATTATTATTAATAAAAA
>DWQX01006629.1:0-11108 GCA_018245475.1 Pharmacophagus antenor | reverse complement strand
TGCATCTCGGAGGCGGCGTGCTGCCGCGGCTCGGACCCGCTGTGCCGCCAGCCGGACTGCTGCGACGAGCACCCGCGGTATTCCCGCTTAGAAGGTAAATCGACAGATAGCATCTGGAATATATACAACAGCTCATATGTCCATATATATATATTTCTTTAGTTATTTGGTTTTTGTTTTTTGATTGCCTCTGTGACTGGTCTTTGAGTTCACCGATCACAGGAGTTGTGGAGTCTGGACGGTGGAGGGGTTTTTCGAACCCGCATGGCTAGGTATCACTCTCATTGTTGATTTGTCGCCATAACAGCATTGCTGTATTCCAGGCGAACACGCTTCACGATGTATGTCCTCCTTTACACTTATAATCAACTATAATCATGGCGAAGTGTTAGCCCATAACCAATAAAAAAAGAACTAAAATGGACATAACACAAAAAATATTATATAACGAATAGGAAATATAAAATATAGCATTTGTGCATGACACACTTAAATTTTACATAATTGTATAATAAATTGACATTAGGTAAAAAGTTAAACAGGTGGTTTCGAAAAAAACATCATCCAGAGTCCACAACTCATGCGAAAACGGAATTGAAAATCGCTTACCTTCAGTTTAATTCGACACCAAGACCCTGTCGCATATAAACTAACATGGTTCAACTCTATTTGAAGGTACATAATAAATTTATATACGGGGAAGGTACATGCCATGGACTTTATTCGTAGATTTTCTCTTCCGCAGGTTACGTTGAGATGGAATATCCGCCATTGTTTGAAGACCGTCACGCGCCGGACGACTACGGCTTCATACAGTCCACGATATACACTGTTACCGGTATGCAAAACGATCTATTTAATATCCACGTACATATTGTAATCGTCAATTAAAACATATGCCGTGTGGGCTTTGCGTGATAAATAAATTGTTTTTTTAATGTTATTATGTGACTATCTGGCTCGGGAAGGACCATTTAATTTTTCACGTACGTTTTTATAAGTAATTTATTTGTTTGGAAGATCAGTAATCTACCTCAGTTGAAACGAATTAAGGTATTGTTCATTTAAACGATATAAATCTGTTCGTTTTAGTTAATTTTAAGTCCACAAAATCGAATGAATACTTTAAAAGTGAGTAACTTTTTTTTTTTTAAATCGTCACTAATCGTGGCTTCAGAATGCTGTGCATACACAGTGTGCATTTAAAAAGTAATAAGATGATATATGCGAATGGGGTTGGTTGCAGCGTGCGCGCTGATCTTCATGATAGCGGTGGTGCTGCTAGTGTCGGCGATCTGCAAGATGCACATGAAGCGGGCCGCGCTGAGGAGCTACGCGCACGCCGAGCGCGCGACCTCGCACCACTACAACGTCCAGTATGCGCAGGTAACCACCACTTTACGGACACCACCACATAATCGATTATGCAATAAACTATTGGACTTTTTTCTATATACACTCATATATCTATATATATATATCGACTACCAGACTCGGAACAAAAGCAAACGTTCATCACACAAATTTCATTCTCTGTACGGTTGTTGGATCTTGCAGGCGGCTCGTTTCCCGCCGTGCTATGAGGCGTCGCGGCTGCTGGAGCAGACGCTTGACGTCACCGCCAGCCCCGCGCGCGCCACGCAGGTACGTAAGCACGTACGCTGTTCACGCACAAGTGTACGCGTTTGCGTAAAAACAATAGATAATACCTACCTCTGTTCTCTGCTTCATTCAAGGTAGACTTGGAGATAATGTTTAATGCATTATTCATAGTATAAAACCGCACGTGTTGTAGTAAAGTAATAATACATACATTCAGTGGCGGTATAGCCAGCCATTGAGGTCGAAAAGCCCGACAGCTGTTTAACACTTAAACGCATGATTTTTCTTCAAGTAACAAATTTACCGACCATCACGTATTACGCGGAAAAAAAAATATTTATTGCCTCTATAAGTAACGCTAAAAATTGTCTTGGTTGTCTATGGTCACCATTGTGCATTGCGTTCGTATACGCACGCACACATTTTTGGATGTAGAGAATCATAATTGACTTGTAGAGGAATTTCAACACTATCAATTTGAGGGATAAGCAATAATTTACATTAAATTAATACTCAATAATGAAGATTAAAAAATGGAAATTATCATATTTCTTGACAAAGATCAGGCCAAAAAATATGAAAAATTACAGCAGCATAGAACACAACGCTAATCGAAGCTAGAACTATCTCCAGCTTGTACACGACCCAACTGTACAGTTTGGTATTTTCAGTGCGCTCGATTTAACTGGAGCGCACAAGTTAAGGGTTTATTCTTTACAAGCATTATACTCGTATAATATTATAAGACAAATTGATGATGATTGTTTTGATTTTCAACTACGGCTATTGTAGAACTCGGGCGCCGAGAGTGCTAGTGAGGAATGCGTCGATGGCGCGACAGCCACGCAACCTCCGACCACGCCCACCGGGGGCTTCGGTCTCGCGCGACTCTCCGCCATATTTTCATCGCGGTACCGGCAGGTAAGTCAACAAGTTGTACTGACGTTGAAAAGTGCCCACTTGATGGCCTAATATGAATAAATTAATTTTTAATTTGAATTTATATAAATATATGAATTTAATTTTGTATTAATTTTAACTCGTGCCATGGTATACTTTATAACAGATGTCTCAGTCAATAGTGCAATGTGCAAATATCCTTAATAACTCCTAACTGATATCAGCGAGTGATCATTTATCATGTGATGAAATTTCTGTTCATCATATCGCTGTAAGTCATGTAAAAAAAAAATACCAGACACATTTTGGACACAGTTAAACATTAATACTTTGTATATTATAATGTTTAACTGGCTTCTTCCAGGTTCCCACCCAGTGTTGCGACGTGGAAATGACGGATGTACGCTCCGCCTCCTTGCACAGCTCCCCAGCCCGCGGGCGCCCGCCGCTGACGGACTACCGCAGCCCCACCTATTGCGACCTGGCGCACATGCACCTCAGCGAGGACGGCGCGAGGGAGCTCAACTACATGGCCACACCGGTTGAGTTCTTCAGGCGCAGAGCGCTCAGGCGAAACACCCTGGAGCGGGTAATCGACCACATCAACCAGGCCCAGAGGCCGCTTACCTTGCAGGTAGGTAGGTTCCAGCTCAGCATACCACGCTTCGGGCGGCGTTCTTCGGAGCCACGGCCCGATACGCCCAACGTGGCAGAAATCAACATCGAAGACCTGGACTTTGTACGTCTCAACTCAAACGAGACGTACACATTAAACGGACGCACCATACGCTTGCTGGGCGCCAACTTTGAAAACTATCCAGTGCTGACCGACAGTTCGGTGCAGCCGCCACCCTACACGGAAGCCATGCGGTACAAGCTGTACGGTCCACCGCCCGAGTACTTGAGTAGGGACGGTTTGAACAACGATAGGGACGTGAACAACGCTAATAGCGTCGACGAGGAAGCTAGAAATAACGTTGAGATGCCACCGTGCTACGAAGATCTGGCGTCCGCTGTAGACGCTAATGCAAATTTAGCAGGTATAGCAACTAATAGTGAAAATGCTACATCTGTTAACTCAGACGATAACAATTCAAATCTACCGGACAATGGTGACCAAACTCCAGAGTCGGGAATTGAATGCTTAAATTCAGTAATTGATAACTTACCCGCTATAGATAGTGACGTAAACGCAAACGGAACACTTGTCCAAGTTAATGAGTAAGTTAAAACTTAAGTACAAATGCACAATGTGCTATTGCTAAAACTCTACTTACGTATGTACCCTCACTTAGATATTGTAATGATTTTCTATTATCCTAGATCAATTAGGATACTTATGTTAACAATTCTGAGAAGTATATAGAAATAACTTCTTGCTAACAACAAGCCTCATGTAATTTTTTATTACACTGTAATGGTATATCAATCACCATACACTTGATGCCATTTATAGCTTGCCACAGTTATTTCAGATATGAAATTACTTAAAAGAAAATAAGTAATACAATATCCGAATCGTAGAGTAATACTATGCTAAATCAATACATTAATCTTATTTAGATTTCTTTTTTTATACTAAGTAGATATTTAAACTATAGTGAAAGGATTTAATAATTCTGATTGACATTTTGGCGGGAACTTGTCATTTTTAAGTGTTATAGAGACTTAATAATCTTAATGATACGGGTTGAGAGTTGCGCAGCCATATTGCAAACGGTCTGCGCAAGTGTATGCGTGTCGGTGTATTTTAAAAAACAAAAAAGTTACTTTTTTCTGTCCACTAGTTGTATGTTGTAGCCTTCATTAATGTTGCCATAATTTGTGGTTTTGCGCATCGTTAAATTATATTTGTGACTAGTTATATATTTTAAATTAATGTACGGGTTAAACAACTCTTCACCCTTTTGTGACGAATATATTCGTCGCGATTAAAGGCATATCTCTGTGGTATAACGTCTATGGCCATATTGAGTATTACATATTACTCATGCATTTAGAGTATGTCGTACTTTAAATAAAAACATCCGATATAGATAAATGATTAAGCTAGCAGGTACTGTGATAATTAATGTTTTATTAAAACTTTAAATATATATATATAAAAAAACATTATGATTATAGGTATTTTTACATTATGTACGTCTTTAATGTAACATATTAAAGGTTTTTATTTAACATTCTCTATAGTGCAGCAGCGTGTAGCTTCACTTGTATTGTCGCAAAGGTCTCGGGAAAGATTCTAGTAAGTTGTAAAATTTCGCATTTAACAACACATATAACTAAGATCAATTGCGCCTGGAAAATTCGAATGCGACAAGACACGGTATCCTTCTTATTTGCCTTCACGTTTAAGCAAAAACACTAATTATGAATCATATGAATAGATGAAAGTATAAAAATACTAAAACTGTATGTTATAATTAGTAAAAGTATAACGAATACAGTTGTGGTTGGCAGTGAAAGGGTTATACGAACCTCCTTTTCACTCGGATATCACAATACTAACAGGTGTCACTTTTCTTCATAACGGAATCTACATTAAAAAGTATCACACTGTAAACTGTTACAAAGAATAGGTAAAATTCTACTTCTATTGTACTACCCCAATATCAGGGCTGGTTCTAGGGTTTTGAGCTTCAACGGGCAAATTGACATTTGGAAGACCTTTCATTAAAGTATATACAAATTTACTGTAAATTAAGAAAAATACTGTAAAAAAGGCGAGAAGTCTAAAATGGACAATAAATGTGTAAAAAAATATTTATTTACAGAATCATACTACATATATTTATAAAATCATCAATTTTATTTTTTATATAGGCGCCTCTCATTATGTAGCGCCCCAGGCAGTCGCTCGGCTTGCCCGTCACTTTGTCCCGCTCTGCTTTAAATTTACGTAAATCGTTAAGCCAAAAATAGATACAAGTTGACACCTAACAACTTTGAAAATAATCAGAGTGCAAAGGGGTTACCCAGTTCATAAAAATAGCAATTTTATATATCTACAACTGAACTTCATATGCAGTGATGCGCAAAACAACCTCTGTATTGTTTATATAACAAAGTGATACTCATTTTGTGTGTTTTTATAATATTTTACGTTATGTACGTCTCTACGTTCGTTATATTGTCGAATGTATTTCAACTGTGAAGATATTTACAAAGATGTCTGTCCATTCCCACATATCACTCGTCACAATAATACTTCATATCCTATGGACAACCCATGGAAAAGTATATAAAATATATATCAATAATAGATGTGTATGTACTTAACCTTGTTACTTATGTTAATAAAAAGCAATACAGTTAAATAATCTCTGAAGATATTTTATAATGTTACTAGCTGTGAACTGCCGGTATCTCTAGGCATAGTAAATTGTTTAATATTAAGATTAATCACTCTCCAGTATGTGAAAGAATTTTTAAGTTCACCGACTCGAAGATTAAAAAGTGTAATTTGAAACTTGAACTCCCCTTAGGGATGGAATTTCAAAAAACCATTTAATAATGAATCACCTACACAAAAAGAATACTCTTCAAATATCATGTCTCTTGAATCAACTGTTTAGGCTATTTTGTTATACAGATGATTCAGTCAGAACTTTGCATTGTTTTTGTTATGTATAAATAAACATAATATACTGGTGATGATACTTGTTGATTAGAACATATTTTCCCCTTGGAATGAAAGTGCTTAGAATTTCAGATTAGTCTGCGAACTGTCTTGAAAAAGCCTACTAAAAAACCCCATAGTGAATGCGAGTTTAAAATATGTATCATTTAAATGTTAAAAAATAATCCCGCGGTTTTAACTACATAATTTTCAAATTTATTTTCAAACAGTTCCGATGCAGTCGTAACAAATACAAGACAGTCCATTTCTAGTTCATATTTCCAAATGCCTAATCAAATTTACAATCTTCACAGTTGACAATGTGGGAGAGTGGAAGGAATGTATGAATGATGAAATGAATGATTCTAGATATGATAGTAATAGCATTGCTGTTCGTTATTGGCCAGTTGTTACAATATATTATTAGTACTTAACTACCACAGTACACATTGTATTTGCTGTCCCACACTGAAACAACACTACTGGGCTATGAAGAACATTTAAGGAATTGTATGGTATGTTAGTGATATAAAAGATACTTATGAATAAACTCCTAAATAAATAATGGTGAATTCAAATATGACACATTTATAAAAATTAAATCAACATTGTCTTACTATTGTATTTTTAGTAGCAATTTAACTATTAATCCTTTTTTTTTTTATTACTTGAGAGAATCACAAATTTATGGATATGTGATTGATAAATAATCTATACATGACATAATTACAAATTATAAGTTGAACATTCACTTAGAAGCTTCACACTTATATCTTTACAAATGATATGAATTAAATTTTACTGCAGATAAGCTAATATCACACATTTTTTAAATACAAATTTTGCCAATTTTATTGCTTTGATTTCAACTATTTCTTTACCTGACGTTTCGAGTGCATTGCAGTACTCGTGTTCATTCGTCATTATCAATAAAATTTTATTTTATAATTACAAGCATTTAATTTGACATAATCACAGCGGGACAGCAAACTAAATTTTATAATACGTGACACTTATTTGTTTGCACAATTTTCCTATTAAATTTAGATAAATTAATGTTGAAAAAAGGTATCGTGCGATTTTTTAGATTCTCAATTTTACGTCTTGATAGATTAGATTTACAATATTTTGTTTACACTATCTTTAGCCTCATTACTATATTTAGAGGTGTTTAAGTGCTACCTCTATGTGAAATAGTATACAAATTAACAATACAAATCCGACCAAAAACGCTTTAAACGTCCCGAACAGCGGTTAGAAAAAAATATGACATTTACATCCACAACAGATTAAAAACTCAGTGTTGGTATTACGTGGTATTTTATTTTTATTTTTCGAACTGCCAACGGCAAACTTAGGCACAAGCTATGATTATAACCTGTGTAATATTTAAAGGAAGATGCAATGGAATTTTTTTTATGTACAGATTCGGTTACAGGACTTTTGCCATTTCATTTGCAAATATAAAGTGAAGTGAGTTTACAGCAACTATGAAGGCTTTTTTACTTATATTAATGGTAAGAAAGATTATTATTTTACTTTTAAGTATTGCGTATTTGTACTTATTGTTAGTCCCTATAGCAACGTGTTTATATCGCTATGGCTTAGTTTTCGATGTAAACGCACGAATATTTTATTTAACCATGGCAGAAGTCCGGGGAACACTGGATAAGTTTAAGTGTATTTAAGCAAATGTAAACATGTGTTTAGAGAGTAAAACTTGTCACCAGCTTACAAACGACTCTTCGCTTCACCTACTTCCCGAGTTTCTAGCACTGCATTTACCTTTGAGAAATGCTCCATTTTCTTTAATCCACCAAAAAAAAAAATTCTATTTAAAACTTACACCGTATTACATTTGGGACTTTCTTAGATCGGTAACGCCACAATTACTTGTAATTATGTTGCCACTAGAAAAATGTATTTTAAGATCAAATATAAGATTTTAGTTGTGCCGAGTATAATCGATGTAATAATAATCGTGGACTTAGGTGAAAATTGAATGTTTGTGAATTGATATTTGGGATAATTAATTCAGTAACCCCCATACAATCGACTCGTATGTTATAGTTATTTTGAAATATATGAAATAGGCTGATTAGGTCCGATGCCTTTGTATAAAGATTAAGAGATATTTCTTTTACTGTACACAAAGGTTTTATGTAACAATTTTTAATTGTAAATTATGTATTATTATGGCACACAGCGGATATTCCCATTTGAAGAACTGACAAGAAACTCGGATATATTTGTCTTTTAACACAATTCAATTATCAAGTCGCAAATGTTCAATATATATTATACTGAAACGTTAATTGTCTACATATCATTCAATGTTATATTTATTAACGTTTTAAAATCGTATGAGATACGGCAGGCAATTAGTGCTCCGAAAGCTGGATATACCGTATGGCAACACAGACAATAATAGTAGACAATTGCATTATATACTATATATTTATGTATCTTTATTGTACTGAGATTGTCTGCTCGTGAGTGTATTTTTGACGTTTTTGGATCGCTCTTTATCGCCGTTCACGTTTTACTTCTCGTCGATTTACATCCTGTTGATGCTCTTTAAAACATTTCCAAATAGATTTGATTTTTTACGTTCAGTTTTTCGTTTCTTTCATATGATAGTAAAAAAATATCTGTCGTTAATATTTATCTACCTCCTCAATTGCAAAGGCATCTAAATTTATATTTTTTATTTCCCACTTTCAACTTTTGGATGTGTTTAAGAGCCATTTGTGTTGTATAACATATAGTACAAAATGCGTCCAGCCTTTCTGATGCCTTACCGTTGTTAGTGTAATCAAATAAAAGTTTAATGTTTTCAATGATGAAACTTTTTATTACCTTTAACTCCAATACTAATAAAGAAAAAAAATTTAAGGTTCTTGAATTTGGACTCGACATTTTCAAAAACAGTAATTCACAACGGATTGTAGACAACTGATTTCAAGTGATCATTTCCTCCACATGTCTTTAGAGAAGGAAAGTTTTCGGAGCTCGACTACCAGTCAACCTGCAGTAATAGGAGAGGCACTAGTAGCATAAAATAGCAAGCCTGTAATATTTAAATAATTCGGTAATGTAAAATTTTATCTAATGTAATTATTCAATTAATTATCCTTATAAAAATTAACTTTTTAAATAAAACTGAATAACTAATTATAAATACTATTCCATTATTAACGAAGTGAATAGGCCTTCTATAACTTTTTTTGTTCCCTTATTTCGTAGGAATTCCCATAAGCCAATAGGTATACAGAGTTTTGGTTTTTGAAGTTTATAGGAGAGTGAAAAAAATCCTTAAATGAAATTATTTATTATCATTACATGTCATTTTGTACATTGATATAACACACAATTCACTAAGTACGAAGTGTTACATACATTGTCTTTAAATAAATATAATGGAGGCGTTATTTTCATTTATGTTTCGTAAATGGAATATTAGATTTTATTATAATCTATATGATTACAATACAATTTTTTTGGATTCTAAAATTAACAAAAAAGAAATATCGTATAACCATTTATGGAAAGATTAGGCAGTGATAACCGGCGTTACCTTATAAGGTGAAGTCAAACTAAAAGCTATGGTCTTAGCATATTCAAAATAACCTTACTAGTGGGATGTTTTAATAACTTCTGAAAATATATATATCGCATATTCATTGTTATTAAAAAAAAAACTCAAATTTTTCTAGTTAAAAATTTTATAAAGCAAATGACAAAGTAAACACAATACAACAATCGAATTCGTTAAAAACATAATTGTAAATCAAAAAAACAGTAAGCTATGATAATTTGAATAATAAAAGTTTACGGGAACATTTTTTTTTAAATTACATCATATCTAGTGGAATGATAACTTTAATTTTATTAAAAATATATGAATCGTGTCCGTATATATATTTTTAAAGCTTAACGCCCCTTTAACAATAGGTTTACGGAATTTTCTTCACGGTTTCTTTTACGAGACCGTAGTTATTTAGTACATTAATTAATCTAAATGTTTTTAAGAACAAAATATAAAGTAATGTTGCCATAAAGAATAAAATGATAGTTTGGAGGCTTCTATTCGTAGTGTATTTTTAATGAACGTTGTTGCGATATAACGTGGCGTCCTGGTAAGCCTGGCTTTAATTACATCGTTATTTTTATTATTGTTAACAACAGATAAGAAATGGAAACGACGTGTCATTCATTGTGTAGATCACAAATGTTTAAAATCATCACGTAAAATCAATGCTACTAAAGTAAAGAAGTAAGGAAATACGCAATAAAGACTAATGTTCTATTTATATAAACATTAAAATACTGGACGATACTCTCTACATTAAAATAATGTTCATTAAACAATTCAAACTGTATTAATGCATTCGATCGTGCAATCAACGCTTCTGTTTTTATTATCTGTTGTGGTACAGATGAAACATTACAAGATGTGGAAAGTTTTAATTAAAAATCAAAATGCGATATGTGACCGTAGCACCGAGGAGGGTTACAATATCAGACGCCGGACATAAATTCGATCAAATCAAAATCAAACTAGAGGAGATGGACGCAACACTGAGGCCGACGTATTACTCTATCCTGATCACCCGCTGGGAGGCCTGCCGCCTCTCTAGCCGCAGATCCAATATTTCCGTTGCTATTATTCTGTATCAAAAAAAGAAAAAGTGAAACAACAATCAAAATCTGATACTCGAATAGGAACTAATGCATTAAAAAAATGCTATGATAAGTGACAATGGTAGACGTTACAACTAACTCGACTAAAACACTCACGTTTATGACTGAACACAGCAATGCTTTTATAGCGTCAGATGGCCTATCTGACGCTATAAAAGCATTGCTGTGTTTCATTAAAATATACCAATTCATAAAAATTATATTTCATTCATAAAAATATACCAATTTTCTTTAATTTAAAACCCGAAGAAAGTCCCGTGCAACATGGATCCATTTTTGAAAT
>DWQX01006628.1:0-11110 GCA_018245475.1 Pharmacophagus antenor | reverse complement strand
ATATATATATATATACATATAAAATATACAAACGTAAATACAATTAATAAACGTGTCACCCGCCCGCTTCGCTGAGTATATTTATCTCATTTTCTCTTTAATATAATCCGTTGAAATCCATCTCGGTAACAATAGGAAAGAAAAAGTTTGCTTTTATTGGCGGAAAATAGTGTTCACCAAAAGATAACGTAGACACTGAACGAGGAATGATCTATGGAATTCATAAATCAAGAATTAAGAATTTTAAATCATAGACAAATAGTTCTGTATAAACTAATGTATACATTTACTAGTTTTGAGGCAATTGCATAGCATCGAAGTAGGAAAATCTTTATTACTAGACTAATAGTTAGTAGTAATCTACGTCATGGAGCTATATCTAGATGTACTGTTTTCTGTCAGGTTTATAAAAGACGGTTTACGCCATGTTCGAGTCTGGGTTAGAACAAGTAAATTAAGCTGAGCCTTGTCTTGCTGCAGTAATATTTTAGATTAGCAGATAAATAGATATACAGGATAATTTTTGACTACGAAATAAATGTGTAAGGGTATATATGAAAATAGTATTATATTGCATAGGAATTAAATGTCATTAGCACAGTAACCATAAGGGTCATACTTAATGTAGCCAGCAAAGGAATAACAAAAATCGAATAGAAAATAGGATCCCATTGCTTTATTTTCATAGGGAATATTTCCGATATCTTCATTATTACGTTTAGTGGTAGATACTTTTCGTGGCTCATTTAATATTACGGAAAAAGGACCAAAAACAATAACGTAAAATTGTTTGTTTCCCTATGCGGAAAATATTTTTACAGCATTGTTTTCGCCGCATGTCTTGCCCCCTGTTGCGAATTCGTAGATATAAGAGAGAGCGTTGCAATAACAAAGAACATTTGGCAATCCTTTGAATATTGTGCAAAAAGACAAGTTAGACTTTTGTCGCCTGTACGCATGTTGGAATGTTAGAGGTTATTTCTTTCTGTGATATGTTTTTAAATTAAATTAGCGAATTGTTCTTGTTCATATCATTAATTTTTTAACAGTTATTTCACCCGATGTTAACTGACAATTAGCAGACAGTGAAGCATGTTCGATTAGAATAATTCTGTCACGTGTATGACTGCCGCTACACAGCAATTTTTTATAGAGGTAGATTGGCATTGAGGTAGTCAAGTCGATACCAAAAACCCTGCCACCATCCAGACCCTACTATACCTGTGGCCCTGGAATCGAATTCGAGACTTTCCCATTACAAAGAACGTTAAAGTACTGTACCACAACGGCAGTCAAAAGAAGATCTGAGTATGTTAACATGTATTAAAAACTGATAGATTTAGACAAGATATTTTTTTAGTAATTTTGGCTTTTGTACCGTTTATTATAGAAGCCGAAGAATTTTTTTTCTAATTTAGGTAAGATCACGTTTCAGTGTAATGTTAATTGTAACTACTGCTTCATTAGTGACAAGTCTCGCATATAGCTATGTAGATGTCCATAAATAGCCCGATTGTAAAGCTAGTTTAGGAACGTTATGTATACGGATGCAAAAGAGAGACCACTCCAAAAAAAGAGTAGGAGAAAACACGGAAAAAAGCAAAAAAGGGGCTTGGACAAGAGAGCTTATCAAATATCTGAAAGTGTGGGTTAAGAGAAAACACAAGTACGTCTATAGACTAAAAACACAGGCGTTATCTGGATGTGGAGTATTCAATATGTACTTATAAAATTGGTAAAATTACGAAAACTGCACATTTTGAAGAAACCAATGTGTTGTTATTTTTGAATGTGTTGTATTTAAAGAGGAACATATACTTGCACAAACACAAGAAACTCCGGTCAAAGTAGAAAACCTAATTTCCAAAATGCTGTAAAATACAGAAACATGAGAGAGATACTCACGATAAAAAGAATAATGCGAAAATAGAGAGTAATGAGAGAGAAGTGCACAGTAGGAGAGGAGTATATGAATAAGTAAACACCTGCCTGTTAAAGTAATGCTTGGTTCGGTTCCAAGAGGATTGTAGAAGAAGGGAGGAGATTTTAAACCGTAGGACTGAGAATTATTTCATCTCAGTAGAGTCGGCCATTTAGTTTGGGTCTTTTAGCATCCTTGTAGATTTCATCCTACTCACGGGAAAAAAAGATGTCTACAAATATCAGTTAACAACAGTGACTAAAAGATTACTATTTTATACTTAAAATCACATAGTGACAGTCTAATGACATTGTTGTTTCAAAGTCAAGCGTATTCCTTTCAACACCATAATTGTCATAATGTATAACATCATCAAGGTATCACCACTACCATGATTAACGTCATTATTATTAACTTAAAGATGCCCACTTCTGTGGACAGGTTATCGCCGAAAATCTCCATTTTTTACCTTTCATTCGTCTTCGTCTTCCCTTGCTTTTAACGAAAGCAAATCGTATATATCTTTTAACGCATTATATCATTCAATTAGATTATCTACATATTACTAATTCATGGCACAAATATACAGCGTTTTGTTTCCGAATTACATGAAACTAGAAATGTTACATATAAATGAACATTGAAGTGCAATAAAGTGGTTTTCAATAACTGAAACTTAAACAAGTCGCGGCAAATTTGATGTAAATCGTATTCCAAACAAGCGGAGCGTTCGCTGATTTACTGTGAATTGTGAATAATTTTAGTCGATTTATAATGTTTGTGGAGTAATTATATATAACAGAAAATATATATAAACAGTTGCGTGGGATTCATGGATGTTTTACATGTGAAGATACACCAGGACTTATTCTAGGTTGACAGATATCGTATTTATCGCGAAAATGTTATTCTCGGAATATATCAAATTCATCAAGGTGATTTTCTTCACAGGGAGCTCGTGCTCGTTTCCCTACACTTACAACTTAACTATCTTCGCTTTATGAGTATGTAATCGCCACTTTAATCTTAGCGAGTGTATTATTTTGATCAAAAGAGTCATTTGCGTAAGTTATCAAGAGCACTTTTGTCTACATAAATAATTCTAATGAATAGTTCATTGATTGACAAGAAGGTGTTGGTAACTGATGTATTCAGATTTGTTAGTAAAGCTACATGGAATCCGATTTATTGTAATGAAATTTATGGTCTTTATATTTTTTTTTGATTATGATTTAATCCACTCGGATTTCCTTTTTAGTATTAAGAAACGTAAATAGTTATCTAAGTTAGTTCATCTAACAAAACGATGCATTCATATTTTAATTAATCGTATAGGTAACTAAAACATCTAACATCCTCGAATTATTCATAAAATGTAACAAAGTTTATATTGATTTAGTCTTTAGTTCACAAATCGAACGAAGACAAACGTTATCCATCGAGAAACGTGTACACAATTCCCTTTCTCCGCTATACAAGTACTCCAGTGACATTTAATATACTGTTACTACTGTAGAGATATCCGCACGCACAATGGACATAACCAGTCTAACATGGATTTCAAACGTGACTACGGGCTATTATATCTCCTTTTGGTGTCTGCTTTATCTTTTGAGAGGATGCGAATCGTATGTACAAACATTATTCGGTTGTTGACACAGTTATCGGTTAAATAGTTTTACAGAAAATTAGGAGAAGTAAATGTTAAAATTATAAATATTAACAACCTTAACATAATTAACTAGCCTTATTTTACATTTACTTATAGATCTTTTCTTATGAAGTGATAAGAGTAGTTTATGTAAAAAATAAATACTACCAGCTATACCGTATAATAAAGGCACGAGTATCGGGACGCATTTCTTGCGGTCGCCTCGTAGTGTTCAGACCACAATCTTTAGTGGATCGTCACTATAGTCAACTTATTGTTGTAATTTTATTATGTGTGATTAATTGATATAAACTAATTATTAATAATCGGCCATAAGACATAATTTATTTCAGTTATCCAACAACGAGCTTATCCTACATAAATGTATTTTTTTTATATAATTAGATGTATTATTAGGACATTACTTTCCTGTAGTATAATCAAATTAGCAACTTTTAAATTTTTTTAAAACGTTATACAATACTGAATAATGAATAAAAATATTTTTGTAATGCAATTATTTAAGAGCCATATATCTGCAGAGACAATCATTTTAACTGATCAAAAGTTAGCAAACTATCTTAACAATTTCTAACAACAGGCTCACCACGGTATAACCCTTAAAATTAATCGAAGTTTGGAAGATGTTTTCAATTTTACCATCGATTTACATATTGATGAGACAGAAATCCTTGATGGCTCTTCGTGAACTGATAAATTTACATTAAACAGAATAAAGGACTCTCCCTTAGTTTGCAAATGTGTTGTATGTGAGAGTACAAGAGAAAGGTGAGGGTCTTCGATAATGGCAAAACATTCTTTACAAATGATGGCTACAGCAATCCGATGATGAAAATAGGAACGCTGTATGAAACTATAATAAACCTAATAAAGACCATAGGGCTTAAAAAATAACATTAGTGTTGATAATTCCTGTACTTAAGTTTTAATTGGATGAAATTACGTTTTTGGGTACCTTAGTCTTCATAATCATACTATAAATATTAGGTATCCTTTCTTTTTTTTTCAACTTAGTGGCTGCAACTTTCTACACTATTCAGTTGTGTGGAGGTTCGGTATCCAGATGAGATCTATAGAGATGCCATCAATATATAGGTATAATGGCAAATTAAGATCATCACCAAAACATTAAAATATTAAGTTTGAATAACTTTATGCAATTGAAATTACTATTTAAAGCATTAGTTTATTATTCTTGTAATTGATTGAATAAATTATAATTTATTTTTAATTGAATGTAGATACGTAAATAATATTAATCAAATTGTTTTAATACAACATATTCATTTGAACATGGTATTCATAACATCCACAAATTCTTGTACATACGTTTTATTAAAAGTGTCTGTTGAATTTCAAACAGTCTCAAATTTGCTTTCAAAATTAAAATCGATTTCACCTTCACCAAGATGGGAATGTTGACCTTCTAATTCTAAAGGAAACCCGGCTCGGAGGTCATTGAACACTGCCGTCATAATTAGTTTAATTATCTGAGGCCGTTCGCGGTAAGGTTTCCTATAAAGAGAAATAGGATAGCTGCAGAAATACTTTGTGCGGAAAATATTTTTAACGTTTCATCTTTTTTTTTTGTAAATAAACTTTCGCCTAACTACGATCTCATCTGATGGTAAGTCATGATGTAGTCTATGATAATAGATCACACTACATGTAGAAGAAGATCATTATTCTTCCCTCGAAGACTCCTTCATCATACGTGGACAAAAATTCACGCTGGCAGACTGTTGCAATCCAACGTTGTTAGCATAATATAGCAGAATGATTCGCCTTAACGTAATAATAACAACAACAAAGAGATGAAAACCTGTCGTATTTCTATACATTCCATGGTAAAAATGCGATGGTGATAACAGATCATACAATTTCTACACACACTCTCCGAAATTCATTCGGTAGAACACGTACAGGTTTACCACTATTTATCGAAAACCCAGCCTATAAAATTTATTACTAAACTGATCAAGATTTTTAAAATGTGTTTACATGTTTATCAAGATAAAACAATTGTCTCCCCCAATAAATACTAAGAGTGTAATTATTTGTAATTTTATGGACAAAATCACTAGCAAAAACTCAATCTTTTCAAAATATAAATTTCTGTAAAAATATTAAGAATTACTGATAATTATAACCTGTTTCTGGAATAATCATAACAGTGTCCTACTTTGGGTAATTAATTATTAAATAAATATGAAAAAGAAAAATAATCGCAAAGGAAAGAAAGAGAGGAAAGACACGGCATTTTTTTTTTAATATTTTAGTTGCAACAACCGAGTCCCATTTGCGCTTGACTGTTTCGTTTTAAATGAATGCTGTGAATGTAGAACACATTTATCTAGGATACTGGGCTAAAACAACCAAACAGAGCAAGGTAAGAAACCTTGAAGTAAAGTTTTTGAATTTAATGCTGTAGTTTTTCTTTTTATTATAAGGAAAATATCTTTTTTCTCAAGCTTGAGAAAAGCAGCTAAATTTTATCATCAAAATATTTTACTAGTAACTTATACGTATTCCTTAGTTTGGTTTCACGTTAGTGTAAATTATTGAATAATGTCATGCTATGTAACCCTCACGTATCTTGGTTCAATTTGAACCTAAATGTACATTCATAATGTAAGCCCTTGACGTTCATATGACAATAATGTGCGACTGATGAACTATTTTATTTTATATACGAGAAGTAGTTAGGTTCTCAGTTTGATGTGAATTTTTTTTGTCCCTTTTTATTTATAGCCACAGGTAACTTTTTTGTTGGAAAGGAGTCGAAATTCATCCTATAAATAGTAATAAAAGTGATATAGAAACATTGCTTAGCAATAGGCTAATTTATTAATTTAGTACAGAATCTTTTTAAATTCGAAATCTGAACTGTTATGCGAAAAATAATTCCATACGTAACATGGGTAAAGACAATGGTAATATAGTCTCAGATTTCCAATTTCCGTATTCGGGCCATTCTCAGTTCGCTTACTATATTCCCATTTCAATCCGTAACTAGTCTCTAATAACTACGCACCGAAACGATGCTAGGCAATGGACTTGGTAATAGGCAGACTATGTCCGATCCAAGGGATCATTCTACAGAATGATGTTTTATACGATATTGGTAGTAGATGACTTGAACATCGTAATACAATAAATGAGTATTAATATTAACTATTTTTTTTTCAACAATGATTTAACATTTAATCTCGATTTTACACCATGTTAAGTGTCAATGAGGCCGTAGATGGTGAAGCGTCCACACCCAGAATAATGTCTCTTACATATATTACTGCCGGAACAGCAACGTTGTTAAGTTTTACAGTACTCGTAGTCTGATAGTTTGCGATTTTTTAACATATAACGTAAAATTCAAAAAGGTCTAAATATATTTTACTGCTTGAAGAGATAATTTACGATTCTTTTTATTTTTCATTTTATAACTTTCTATTTACCAACGAAAATATGAAATGTACGGTTTGGTCTCACAGTATTTAATTGAAAAATAAATATCACCTTATAAAATAAGCTTCTTAATGGTGATATTCCAAGAAGCACCCGTTTTGAAGAATTTTTTTTTTAAAAGAGTGAGCTAAACTGGCTATGGCGCTCTATTCCATCCTGTCTGGTTCCTCTTAATATTTTCATTTAAACATCAAACGTATGTAATGCGTACCACATAATCATCATAAGCAGTCATTAAAGTCTTCGTCACTGGTGGCAGGCTAACCATCGTGGAGTGGCGTCAGGAGTTTGATCAAAAATTGGAAATCTTTTGAGTAAAGATGATGGTGGAAATCCTCCATTCTAAACAACAAAATTAATATTAATACCAAGGCAGACGTATTAAAGTCTGGTGATTATTTACATATCCTTAAACATAAACCTGTTTACGATTACGGTTGTATTATGATGTATTAAATCGACAGTAACCTTTACCATATAACGTCGGCGCCGCTGCGACAGTATTTGTTATCTGGTTGAAGTGATCTTATAAGAGGTCACCGTCACTAATCCCCGTTCGCTTCAGTTTTTAGTTTCAAACGAGCTGGTTGGTTAAAGAGAATTTGAAAAGCAATGGAAAAGAAATTGAAGTATGCAGAAGCTAATAAACACGCACACAAAAAAAATTGTCCATTCATATATGTAAATTATAATAAGCATTTACAAGTAAAATTGATGATTTATTCGAATTATGTTCACAATTTTATGGGTATTATTTCTAATTAATTATCGGTATTAACTGTTTTTTGAAATTGGATGAATCAAAAACTATCTTCCAGTTAAAGATTTGCTTAACATCATTCATTTGGCTTCGCAATGGATCTCGGGACCTCTATATTAAAAAGTAACCGGTGAACCAGTGTGCCACGGATACACAGTCAAACAATGGCTATTAATCACAATATTTATCTGTGTGTGATAATGATTTTAACCGCATCCGGTGTCTTGCTCCGAGTTCGCACGTTTGCAGTAAGCTGCGATAAACTTTATGGCAAGCTATATGTGAAAATTATCAAACGCCCTATAAATCATTTCGGCGCAACAAAGCGTGAATTAACTATAGCTCTTCGAAGAGGAGTAAAATAATGACATCGGAGTATGATTTATGATATTTGTTTTCGTAGATGCGTTTGTATAGCGCCTGTTTTTCTTGTTTTGATTAGCTCGATTCTCCCCTTTTCATCGCCGAGTGCCGTTACAAAGAGATCGCATGTTGGATGAAAGGAAAATGCTAATAATCAATCAAATACCGAGTCGTTTCCTTATTATTACCTTGTCAATTTATTTCATCAATTTTGTTTTTATTTGTTCAGTGATCTTTTATTACGTTTTAAAGAAAACATCAAACCTTTTTATATTTTAGATGAATTTGCGCGTATGATAATATTAGAAGTGTTTCAGGGTTTTTTTAACACTTCAGAACTATAATTATATAAATATTAATGTTAAATAACTATTAATTTTTAAATGCATGTACATTGTCCATTTCAATATAATCTCATCGTTTATTAAAGAAGAAAACTTTTGGCGGTATAATATTTATTTTATTGATTTTTGAATATGGTAATTAATAAAGTTAAATGTGTTTTTCAAGAAAAGACCTTTTTCTTAGTATGCACAAAATACAAAACATCATAATCGAAAGTTATTATCTAATTGTAGTCATAATATTTTAAAACTGTTTGCTTTATTTATTTAATAATAGTTATCGTGCTTAAACGATAGTGCCATGTGCACATGTTAACAAAATTATACGTAATTAAAAATTCAAATGTACAAGTCTAATATGTTCAAAATCTTGAAACGATTTAATTATCAGTGTAATTGAAAATGTAAATCATTAAACACATTCGATAGTTGGAATTCTGTTCGATTCGTTAATAAAACAAAATTGGAACCGTAACATAGAAACTCAATAAGTGCGGGCGAACTGAGCAGAGAATCTTAATTGTTATTTCTGCCGGGATCAGTTCTCTCGGCTCCAAGTAATTACAATCAGCGAACAGGGACCATTCTCTTCGTTCAAATTTATCTCCTATGTTTTTTTATTTCGCATTTTCTATAGGATTCGTACCGACTCTTTTCCGGTGATATATAAATTAGTATCAAATTTGCCATCACTTAAATTTCATTTCATATTATGTTACATGATAATGATGCAAAATACGGTGAAGACTGCTATTTATTTACATATGAGACACAATTTTTCGTAGAAATGCTGTTATTGTAGACATATTAACAACATACGGATGGGAGTAAGCCAAGCGAGTTAGAAAAAAGAAATCCTGTTAGTAATGAGAGACTTTCGTTATACTAGGTAACAGGTTAGTTTCTGCGTTAAAAAGGCAGTTATTCATTATGAGTTGTTACTTATGATTAAATGTATAATTTCTCGTAAAGTTTTTCGAATACATCAGTATGTAAAAGGCCATAAAGAAAATCTGCCACATCTAACAGACTAGGTTATAATTATCTTAGCGAACCCGAAAAATAAAAATTCTTTCTGTTTATTTCTGGCAACCGCATTACGCCGTTATTAAACATGTAAGGAACACATTGTTCCATCACAATGAAAAGGCAACTGAGAGAATTTAAAATAATTTCTCTTCGACTTAAACTGCAGTTATGCGATATTTAATGGCTTGCGCATTATAAAATGTATTTCATTGTGACATTTTTGCTGAAGACGAAAATGTATACGTATATATTATAACTACAGGAAGTAGCTAATATTTCAGGACACATACAGGATGTGACGTAGGGGAACATGTGCGTTTTTAAGCAGTAGATATCCCGTAACTTCCGGTTAAGATAAAGATAAATCTGTTGGATATAAGTAAAGATGTGTTTTCATTTTCCATCCACTAAATAAGCCTTTTATTTTATGTATTTAAAGAATGAAATTTTACGCTACATTGAGTTTATGGTGCTTTTCTCATATATCGTATGGGTATTTTTCCGTTGTTTTCATAAAAACATGCTGTAATAATGATACAGGAATCAAAAGTTTTTGAAAAAATTTGTAGACCAATATATATAATATTTTTTAAAAAACCAAATTAAAATTGATTTCCCTTCTGAACAAATCATCGGTGCTTTAAAAGATCGGTTCAAAGATTTTTTTTTAATTGT
This sequence comes from Pharmacophagus antenor, assembly GCA_018245475.1. Lineage (NCBI taxonomy): Eukaryota > Metazoa > Arthropoda > Insecta > Lepidoptera > Papilionidae > Pharmacophagus > Pharmacophagus antenor. The sequence continues at coordinate 881 of DWQX01006628.1, read as the reverse complement.
GTGTTGTCAATAGTTTTCTTTTGAATAGCTCTTTAAAGCGATCCTGAAAGTCTCTACGAAGATATCTCAGTTCAATTGTGCTTATTATTATTAACAATCAACTCTATGATACCCTGTGTTATTGATCGACAACTGATAATAAATCAATTCGCAGTGATAATCTTTATAAAAAGACCAACAATAATATGCAAAACTGATGAAGATGTTCTTATGATTTGGATTTATAAGTAAACGTTGTTATTTTAATATTGAAACTTTCAGTTTATGTTACAAAATATATTAGGTGTCTTTTGTGTCTGGGACGGAAAACAGAATAGAACACAATGGAAAAACCCCAAACAGGATGAAAAAAAGTAAACGAAAGTAGACGATGGTGAAAACAGATAAGGGTTTAAGAATTATAAAGAAAAGATGATATTTCTCTCATTATAATTTAACTTTTTTCTTTCGGGTCGCGTAAATATTCACTAGTACGATAACTAATATTCTGCAACCTTTCTACGCGAGTTGCATCGGCCGTGGTCGTAAGGTAGACTAATGTTGCTCAGCATCGTCTTGGTGACGAGAGAAATTTTGTTCCTACCCTCGCTAGGTGTTCATTGTCTATCACTGTGAAAACATGCGTAAACCATGAGATGTTTTATAAATATTATTAATTTATACATTTTATGAGTTATGTAGCATGAAATATTTGAATTGAGTGATGCGAGTGACTTTCAACAAAATAGTGTACTCTTTTCACAAAGTTTGACATTCCGAGTATTGCAACTATCTACACTGCCGGCCAAAAGTTTCAGACCACCTTGAAAAAATTACAATATTGAATAAAACTGCAAAAGTTAGTGCTCTACAAATTATTTATTTACCTTATTAAATAGGGA
>DWQX01006627.1:0-11110 GCA_018245475.1 Pharmacophagus antenor | reverse complement strand
TCTTCTTCAGTCCAATATCGATGAGTAAGAGCCCACTGCAGACGTTTCTTTTTGTTTTGTGGTCGTAACAGTGGTTTTTCAAGGTGGTCTCAAACTTTTGGCCGGCAGTGTACATCGTGAAAGACTATTTTCGTTGAACACATTGATAAATAAAGTCTATATGAATACAAAGATTACAATAATATAATCAAGGCCTCTAGCTGATAAAACTTGTTTATTATGTTATGAAAAGGTATGATGGATTTAACACGTTCTTTGTAGATCAAAGCTTTTAATAAAATAAAGATTAAATTACTACACGAAATAAAACTTATTGCATTGTCTTGTTGCACTCATACAAATACGTACAATAAGACAATGTTATTTGTCAGTAACATTAAATGAGATAAATTATTGGTTTGTTTGCGTACATACTACTAATCATTTAGGTAATTTTTTAAACATGACCACAAAGATAAAATAATGGAAAAATAGCGTCATGTATATATATATTTTTTGTAGATGTTTATGAAAGTGCTTGGGCTTGCCCTGCAGGCAAGCCCCTGGAAATATATGGCAATAAATATAAGCTACTTGTAAAAATGGCCATCTAAAGAAATATTTCTTATGTAAAACCGGTTAAAACAAAATATTTAAACGATCGTTGTCGCGGGGCATTGTTCGGGATATTTTACAAAAGGACAAATAAAAAATTAGCGACAGGTACCAAAGCGAACACAATGGTCGCTGTATACGAAACGGAACCACTTGAATAATATTTACTAATCTCGTCTTCTCTTTCTTATTTCACTTGGACAAAAGAGATGTGAGTACATTATACGTCGAGGTGGGTCCGAGTTAGCTTCGCCAGATTCTCATTCGAAGTTTAGGTGAGGTCTTACGATGGCAGATAAAGCGAGACGGTCAAACGTTATTCACACTAGATTTGCGAGACCCGTCATTTTCACCGAACAACGATCGAAAAAAGTTCTATATAGTAACACGGATTCCACTTTTTTATTTAAGTTTTATTGTTTCTAGCAACATTGCTTTGTACTTTTTTGCACGTAAGAATTTACCGCAAGCTCGAAAAAAAAAACATGAAATAAATGTCGGTAAATCTACTATTGTATTAAGTATCAAAATGTGCTCATCAAATTCCTAAGATTTAATTTTTTAAATCGCTAACAGCCAACAAAGCGGCTCGTAAAGCGCGCATCCTGTAAGCGCAGTGCAGTGCTCTCTCCACCCAGCGATCGTTACTGCCCGCACCGGTGTGAAATAAATAAAAAAAAACAACGATACCGGGTGCTTTGACCCGGCGTCGGGCTAAACTGCGATCGTCCATTCCACTCTACATATGAATAATTACAGCGATCAGTTGATCCAATTCAATAACAAAAACACTTTTCAATCATCACTTATAGCGTTGTCATTATGTGTAAATTTATAGGAGTTTTTGTGCACAGATAAACTTTAGTAATAGTTCCAAAATATATTAAAAATTAAGGTATTGTTAACACCATCGCGAAAGGCTACAGCCCATGCAATATAATTTTCTATAGGTGGTTTAATAAAGACGATATAAGAATATGAATTAAAATATTTATTTAATTTGTATTCATTTATATATAAAAATACTCGTGATAACTATGAAAAAAACTATAAACGCCTTCAAAATTATATAGTACTAGTGTAAAACATTGCACGGTTAACAGTAACACCGTTATAAAATTCATGTACAGATTCCGCTCTTCCACGCTGCTTGGTTATGCCAGGCTATGGTGGTAGCAAATTATCGTACGCCTCTATATTCCGAAATTAACGTAGGAAATACATCGTCAAGTTCTGCTTTCCCGTTGCTAAATTTACATAGACCTCGACGGTTATAAAATAGTAAAACTGTCTTAGTTCACGTTATTTTCTCCATATTCACGACTATTATGAACGTCAATTAGAACATTCATAGATATTTATACATCTTCATATATATTTATCTTAATTTATTCCAGATGTTAGGTGACCTAGAATGCTAACAATCCACCTATTTATGTTTAAGGTGACATGTCGCATAACTAAATTTATTTGCTGAACTGAACTAAATACAAAAAAAAAGTAAAAACATACTATTTAAATCTGATCACTTACGAGTACACAATTTAAGAATCAAACTTGACGTAATCAGTTTCTTATTAACCAATAATTTAGAAGGATTTATATTTGATTGATATAGGTTCTATATACTGAGTCATTTTACATGAAATTTCGGTTTATCTTTTCTGTTTTTGTCATAAGTGAGAGCATATATAATATAAAGACGCAGATACAATATGGAATCAAAGATATTAGTCCACACTGTAAAACTTAACCTCGATCTTACGTCTCGAGGCGACGGCCATAACGCGGTGCAGTGTAAACATTCTATGTGGCGCCTCATTGTTATGGACTGGTGTATTGTTTAGTATCAAGTGAATATGTAGCCCGCCTTGGGAATCTATCGTCGTGTTTTATAATAATAACAGCTTCATTTGACTAGCTTATATATAACTAATTAGAAGTTAATAATAATAAAAAAAGGAAAATATTTTCGTAAGTTAATGAAATAACGATAATTCTTATTCAATGCCCTCAGTCGTACCTCGCACCACACCAAAAACTCGGTACGCAATGCTATTCTCACATTATGACGGATACCACTGATAAATTAAATGGAGCGTGAATTCAGTTTTCAGGCATTATCGAACACGACCGGTTCACCTCGTCAGCGGTAAGTAAAACGGCGCTAGCCTTGACGAGTTTGAAATGTTTCACGTGCGTTTGATAAAAACAACACATTAAAACATTATTACCATTTTTTATTTCAATTAATTTAATTAATACAATATAGTGTTAAAATAATTTCGCAATTCATTTGCGGTATAAGCAAAACTGTAATAATAATAATTAATAAAATCATAAATACAAATGCTTATTTGTATTATTCTTATGTTTATTTTTTATCGCCTTACCTAAATATAATGTACAGAGGGCAGACTTATTCTAGTGGCATTCTGCCAACGTCAAGCATAGATCGAGAATTAGAAATTTAAAATTTTGAAAGTTCAAATTTTGATCGCTGATAGGACAAATAAAATAAATGAAAGCATAGTGGTTACACATAAATTACATAAGCTCATATCCTATCATACATATAAAAACTTGTATGTTTTGCTATTTTCTTAGACAAGTTAATATAAAGGGTAAGAGAACGCCTGTAAGGATACAAACTTCCTGGTTTAAGAAAATGCTTTTCCTCTTAAACACCAAAGCATTATTTACGTAATAATATCTAAAATAAAGATAGTTTTTGGTATGGCCAACCAAGTTAAGTAGGAGACGGCACCTTAATAAGAAGAAAAAGTAATGGTATGTAGTACCTGATTGTGCAGGGGCAACACATCAACCTCGTGTCCATCGTCGGGCGAGAGGGTGTGCGCGGCAGAGGGCGGCTGGGCACGCTTGCGGTCCACGACTCGCCGCTCTGGCTCGCCCATGCCCCAGCCGAGGGAGTACACCATCACTTCGATCGAGCCACCGCCACCGCTGTCCACCTGTGCAAAACTATCCGTTACTGAAACTCGCATTAAATATCAAAATTTTCGGATATCTGTTTACCTGGAGTATATGCTGTAAGAATTTTATGTATCTACAATGACCTAACACAATTTCATTTTCATTAGAATATTCCGGCTTTTATACGTATGACTACAGGAGGGTAGCAATTTTTTTATAGCCATATTGCTAATTTGAGGGTGGCAGGTACCCAACCAGAAGAGTTCAAAAAACCATTTACGTAACCAGGACTATCCAAAAATCAACGCTTATATGGTCCCAGAATTCAATCAAGCACGGTTTGCACTACAAATAAGCGCCCGTGAAAAATAAAAAAAATATTTTGATTTTTAATATTCAATGTATCTTATAATATAAATAAATAAACGCCAAAGTAGAGTTTCTATAATTTCTATGAATAATATTCATTTATGAGTAAAACGTAGTTACTCCATTAAGTGGACGGTTACGAACGATATTTGGATGTATCTTCGAAGGCCAGCGAACGTGCAATAACCTTCGTTGACTCCCATTCCACAATGTAGTACTACATCGGTGTGACTAAACCATAACGAAAATATCAAGCAAGTTCAGGTAGGCACATATAACATACAAGTGTTATCTTTATCATTCTATACATAAAAAAAAATTCTTTTTGTAATAAATTTATATATCGCTAAGTGCAATCTATTGGGAAAATGTTAAAGTATTCATTATTTTATACAATTTGAGCAATACCACCGGTTCATAATGGTCATAGCAAGAGGCTAAGCACTATTAATCGTATAATGATTCAACTTAGCATTGCGTCCATATTTCTGAAGCGCTTCGCCATTGCGATTGCCAAGATCAAAAGGCTATTTGAAAAACGTTTAAATACTCTAAAAATCAGCTTAATACCGAGGAAAGAAAATAAAAAATAATATGATTCTCTTATCTCTACTTCCTTATATTTAAATGTCTTGCAAGCTGATTCCGCAGTAAAAGCGACTTCATTTATCTTTTAATTACCCAGACATTTCTGTAATAAAATTATGTATTAAAAATTACTATTAAGGTATTTGATATTTTGCAACGAATGCAAACAAAAATTTATTGTAATATTTTTAATCTTTTATAGGATTAGCTATGGCCTTACTGTTATTAGGAATTATTTATACACGAGACTAAGTAACGAGGATTGAAATGCTGAAAATGCACAAGACGAAGTTACGGTTAAAGAGTGGCTCAAGATAGAATAAAATTTCTCCGACTGACCGCCCCAACTTTATTCTGAAGATGGCACTCAATGATGATGATGATGATTAACTGGCAGGTGAGGAAAAAATAACCATATATTCCATAAATACGTTATAGTACAATTATAATTCATAGTTGCAATTAGTGTCACTATATATACAAGCGAAGCTAATATAAATTGTATGAAAATACCAAAGTTGCTTTTAATTTCGAATATGAGTATAACTGATTGTAATTTCTAGAAACAACGATAGCTCGTTTTAAACAATTTGTTAATTGTGATTAATTTAATGACATGCCAAGACAACAAACAAACCGACACTAACAGTACACAATGCACAAACTAAACGTGTTTGTCTTCACTCGGCACACATGTAAGTTTACTCTGTTCGTTCATTTTAATGGCATCTGACAGACACGTTTAATATCACAACACAGATTAAGACAATTGATTTTGTTAAATATGCGAGTTTATAAATAAACAACCATTTGTTTAACATAACTCATACTATTCGACATGATTACATATCGTACAGATTATTAAGAAGTACCTGTCTTGATAATATTCATTATAATTACTAATAGAATGACTAAAGTAAATAAAGAATCATTTGCGCGCTCAATAAAATTTATTCGTACACATCAATACTTATTAGACATAGACATTTGTATCCATTTAACTCCAATTAATTCATTTAATATTTCTTGACGTTGAAACATTACTAGAAAAAAAAAAAATAATTATTTATTTTTAATTATTTGTAAGGTTGGGTTACGTAACTCATTCTGAATAAGTTTGTCTATTTAAAATATTCTCTCACATAGAATGAGAAGAATAACGAATGTATCAAGAATATATAAAGACATAGTAGTAACTCTGTATACTATTGTTAAATAACGTAATATATTATAAATGAATTTTATTTAAAAATACAGTAAGTGACAATTGTTTTTGTCTATTTTTAACATCGCAAACAAGACTGTTCCACGCGAAACAATCCGTTCACTGTAGAAGAATCAAAGATCCCTTGCTTTACATATTAATCGTAATAATGTTATCGTCATAATGTAAGGTTATTCATTGATAGTCGAGAGCATGAAACTCTGTATAAATTATTAAGACATACTTTCAACAATAACCATAGGCACGCAAACAACTATTATCTTTAGATACAACACGTCATAAAATATGTACGACAACTTGCCTTTTATTAAAATAGTTAATTTATTAAATTAGTCGGCAATTAATATGACGCATATAAAGTCCAATAACGATAGTACAGTACAAGCTTCATGCCAAGAAATGTACATATACCCATTACAGTAAGAAATACAATATTAGTGCAACATAACATATATACGTTGCAAATTTTATTAAAAAGGATTACATATGAAAAATCTTAAGAATATTTTGTGTAATAGACAAGGCTTTTTAAGTGCATATGTCCATAACGAGGCAAAAAGTATTAGTAGTGACCTGATTATCGTATCTGTTGAGTAAACCTCCCTAAATATAAAAAGAATATATTTTAAAATACGTTACCAGTACCAAATTAGTTGCCTTATAGCAAAGATACAAATAACTTTGTTTAATTATATTGATTGTTAAAACTGTAACTACGGAGATGTGAGTAAAAAAATATAACGAGTAAACCTTTATTTAAGCGTATGCTCTGGGAGAATTTTTTAATAATTTCGTTGAAAAATTTTGGTATACATATCAAAATCTTTCTCTATTTCTCTCATTTTCTCTTTTTGTGTAATTATTATTATTAATATTTACTTATAATATTGTAACTTTTTAATTTTCACATTACTTTTGTATACACTTTTCTTGCACCCATTGTTATTTTTCTTCACAATCCAGAAGGATAATTGGAATAGAATGCCACTTGGCATTGTCTACTTTTTTCTTCAGTTGTAAGGTACAAAATAAGCTTAAATAAAATATATAGATAAATAACCAACAGTTAGTTTATAAAGGGATTAACTACGAATGTTTGCGCTGCATAGGCAAAGCTAACAATACGATCTGATGCAATTATACAATCTTTTACATAAGTTAAACATTAACTCCATGCGACTCATTAACATTGTCAGCGATCCCGAAACAATTCAATTCTATATGCATTAAAAATAAACTATAATTTAAGAATAACATCGTGACTCATTAAAATAAGCAATTAAAACAGAGATGCTTAACTTTTTTTAATAGAATTTTAAATACTGACATTGTAATTTTATAAAGAGTGTGTAAAACTGTGTGGTAAAATTTCAACAACTTTTTGTTACAGAGTAATAATACAACATTTTTATTTTTCAGCCATACGCAAGAGCACTGTTAGTAAAACTGTTTATGTATTAAGGTCGATAACATAAAACATGTTGAACGCCGTACCTTTCATATTTTACATTAATAGTATACAGTTTCATCTTTATTATTTCTCTTATTATTTTATGTTCAATAGTATTCGAATAAAGACAATAACATAATTTTTTACCATTATTATAACACCATTTACGATGATAGGTCCTCTTAATAAATATAAGTTTTACAATTATCTTTATTCAGTGGCATGTCAAAATAGGGCAAGACAGAGTATATTAACATTTGAATAAAAAAATGTTAAAACGTGACGTGATGTATCCATATTTTTTTATCTTCGTGGTTATGTTTAGACTGTACGTATGTATGTATGTTTTATTAATTTTAGTGCATAAAGGCTGCTTAAAGGGTGTATACCGAACTTTCGGCTCATGTGGCAGTACAGCTACTACGATTATTATACTTATCTGGTTTTATTTATGTTTACAAAGTAATATATGTAATTTGAAAATATTGTGTAATCTAGCATTAAAAAAGGGTACAGGCTTTATGTCGAACCACGGGACAATGCTTTCTTTTCCGTTAGTTGATACCGGCCCACAATGTCTGTCAATCGACACCCGAGAGCCCGTGACGTAATCGGAACGCAACAGTTGTAACGCTATTGACCGCGTATCAATAATTGCGTCAATAGGCGGTCGAATATAGTGTCACTAAATTAGACGTTAAACGAATCGCAGCACCCGCGGCGTCTGCGTTGTTTACGTGACGCGCAACCCCGCCCCGCGGCAGTACACCGGCGAACCACGAAGCAACACGTACACGTGAAAACAACAAAAATAGACTGACAAAAATAATTCAAATAATAAATATAGCTTGACTGCCCGCTGCGTTGCCACTCCATATAACGTATTGAATAACTCGATAGTTAATATTTTAGGACTAACGTAATGATTTTTCAAAGTTATGTATGTTTATAGTGTTAACGTGAGGTGTAAATTACCATTAAAAAATCACCAAAAAGTAGAACCATCGATAAAAGGTAAATGAAAAAGTGTGAACATGAATTATGAACCGGTGCAATATCGATGTCATTTCACCCTTTAGTTGATTTATTTTTACTTTTTATGAAACTTTGAGATACTCTTTCTGGTAGAAAAAGAATTAATCGCACAAAATTTCAATCGAAATGATTACTTCCAAACTCCTTTTACTATTTCTGTTTCCCTTATTGCGGTATTTATAAGGGACAAACATTATAGTATACTCTTTTAAACAAAAAAGAACGATCAATTATATAAAAGAAAAACTTATTGTGATACATAAAACGGAACAAAAACTGTAGTTTTTGTTAACCCTTAAGCGTTAAATTCTTAATTTGACCCGTATGGGTCAAATTAAGAATTTCGTTCTCGATTGTAAAAAATGGTTAAAATATAAACTGATAAACTGTAGTATTTATAATAATTGTTAACGAAAAGTGATTAATTTTATTATAATGAAAATACTAAAAAGAATTGCTTTCAACTAAAATTTAATACAATACACATGTATAAGAATATGGAAATTATGTAAATATATTATATATTCATAATTTTCACAGAAAGATGATCATAACATTAAAAATGACAAAAAGAATGCAAGTCCAATACGTGCAACATCACGTTTCCTGCAAACTCTGAGTAAACATTTGTGACCAAATCACATGTCATTTGAAAACCTTGGCACTCACTCAGGAAACTTTAGGTAGCCGTTTCCAATAATCAATAATGAAATCTTTTTTTTTCTTTTTTTTTTTTGTGTACACGCATTTAATACGATTAAAATTTAAGGATATCCCAACTATCCAGTAAAAACAATAATTTTAGTAATGAATCCATTACATTATGATGTTATCAATGTCCAAAGTTCATGACCCAAATAGTGATAATTAGATACTCCATCCTAAGCCTTTTGCTCCGAATGACATTTACTTAATCCCTCTAAAAATCATTTAGGTACGAAGTCCGTATATAGACGGCCCCGGCGAGAAGTATAACAGAAATATGTAATATGTTTATTTATAAAATATGAATTAAAGTTGAAAAATGTTGTGACCATAACTGGACCGCCGACTCTTCCAGAGCGAATATGTACGCCCTTCGAGAGGTTGTATCGTTTCTGCACAGGTGAGAACTTGTAATGAAAAGGTAAAATGGATCATAAGTGGTGATTTCTTAATATTTTGTGATGATGTATGCATTGTTTTGAAAGTTTACAAAACTTAATCCATAAAGTCCTGCTGATTAATTTACTGATCTGTAATATCAACGCACAGCTTAAGCTGCAAAACCTAGAGACATGACATTTGGAGGATATGGTCTTTGTGATATTAGGGTATCCAATAAGAAAGTGATTTTTAAAATTTACGGGGCAGAACGGCGGAGGGGGGAAAAGAGGTAATTTGCGATTAAACTTAATTTTTAGTCCATAGGCCCGAACTCGAGAATTGGTACACATACTGGAGGGGAATTAACCTTAATATTAAATAAAAAAAATTAACACAACCAAAGAAGCGGGCAGGCGACAAGCGGAGTATAATACACCGATGTAGGTAAAATTTATAACAACTGAAGATTTTTGAATTAATGTGTTCAGCAGTACTAATGAATATTTACAGAAAAAAATATTTCATTTGTTGTTCTTAGTTTTTACAGTAATCTAGAAAGTTGTTTAAATCATGTCCGTATATTTTTTATCGAAACACTGTGTAGACATATCGCTTATCAGTTTTTTCGTATCACAATACGATTTAGTCAACGCTGATGACATCATCCTTTACAACATTCAACATAACGAATTATATTTATTACTTTTATAACTGGTAATGAATCTAAGAATTAAACCTTCCCGAATTGGTTTATTTTTTATTTTTATTTTAAACATTAATAACAATAGAAAAACAGAATCAAATTAATAAATAAATCGATAGAAGTCAAGTTATTAACACATTATCGACCGGTGTCGAAAAAGAATTTCCCTTATCCGATTATTTTTTAGTCATAAACTCTTAACAACACAGGTTTTTTTTTGTTTATATTTGAAAAATAATGGATGGAGTTACCTGACAATAGTCTGAAAGTTTGTCAGTGAATAAGGTCAGTTAGTATAGGTAGAATAACGAGTTAAATATGGGCAAGCGTCTTCGTGGAAAAACCTAAAATCGGCTAGCGAACGATAAAGTGTTAAAGAACTGGATTCGGTCCTTTCATCTCTAATCGTTATTTTGTAGTCCTTATGTAATTCGTCAAATAAAGGTCTCTCACTTTTTGTAATCAGTATAATTAAACATTTCAGAAAAGAGTGCACAAATCTGTTTAAAGGATAACAAACGTAAATATTATAACGTCTATCAAATTATGTAATTCATTAAAAGTAGTTTAAGTAGAGTATTTAAGTAGCGTGTAACATCTAGTGGAGAATACAGTTAAAATATTTGTCCATTAGTTGAGACTGGTTGCTTTAATTGTCGCAAAAGGTAATTTTATAATATAAAAATGAAATATTTTTTTTTACTTTATTGATCACCTTTTTGAAATGTAATATTAAACTGAAAATAAGAAAGAGGACGTTAATGCAACGCCTATCTTTTTCATAAATAACCAAGCATACCATTCTACTTAAAAATCTGACTTCGATAGTAATTTTCCTTTGAAAGTGTTCACCTCAAAGATTAACCCATAACTATTAAAAAGAGTTCAACCCTCAGGATGAGGATAAAAATCTTAACAGTAAATAAATACTACATTCCAATATTTCGCCAGATGTTTAAAATTGTAAATCTATACCACATCGTCACAAAAATAGTTCCAGAATGGCACCCGGACCGCATATAGGTTAATAGGTCAACACCAGGCAGAAACACATGACTTCCCACTGAAAATTTAAATGACTAACTTGACGGATGTATACATTACGTTATATATATATATATAT
>DWQX01006626.1:0-11111 GCA_018245475.1 Pharmacophagus antenor | reverse complement strand
AAATAAATACTTAAATACAATATAGATCAACAACCAGACACAAAAAAACACTAATGTTCATCATATGAATGTTTGTCTTGAGGCAGAGTTACTACCATTACACCAACGAGCTAGTGAGAATAAGATAGATTCTCATTGATCATCCCTAATTAAATTGCAACCGACCAATTGAAGCAATATCAATAGTACCGCTAGATACCATAAAAAGCTCGGTATACTCTATGTAAGCAGTAATATGGACTATAATTGTAATTCGCAAAAAGTTTTGACTCCCGCACAAAGATATAAAAAGGGAATAAATGATTACTCATAACGATTTATTTTTATTTGCCATTGGCTTTATGACACTTCACTCCAATTGCACCTGACGTTAAATGAGAATGGGGGCGTAGATTCTGAACCGTGTTCAGCCAGAATACTTTTGGCTCTCACGTGTATGACAGTCGGAACACTGCAATGCTGTTATGGCGGCAGTTTGGACAATGAGCATGGTAGTTAGCCGGGCTGATTCTAAATATCCTACCATCATCTTGACAACTGCGGCCCAGGAATCAGACCCAGGACGTCAGCGTCACAAGGCGAGTGGGCGAACCGCTGCGCCACGGACGGAGGCAAATGATGTTTTATAGATCATAAGTTTACTTTACAAACACGCCACTGTACAGTATTTTTAATCTTACGGCATAGACACACAACTTACTGGTAGACACTCATCTCGTTGTGTATCACCAGGTCGCTCTGCTGCAACAGGTGCACCAAGTTCTCACCTTCCAGCTCGTCCAACTCGCTGTCCAGCCAAACCCACTCCAGGTTCCATTTCACGAAATTCTGACAGGCCTGAATAGATGTAAAGAACCATTCACAAACAAGAAAAGTACTAACTTTACCTTTGATTTACATATCACAGTTAACAAAAATGTTAATACATTTATTAACATAATTTATAAACTGTATAATTATAAATTACAGTGAACATTTTATTGCTAGAAAAAGGATGTCATAATATAAATTGTAATATGAATCAGTGTAAAGGTAGAGAGAGGGAAAGGTTTGTTTACAGATAAAATATGATGAATTAAGTAAAAAAAATTCCACAAGATATAGAGTTTCTGCTAATGTTATATTTCCAAGCTGCTTACGCGAGTTGCTTCAGTAAATTACAAAACACATTTTCTATATCCCGTTTCACACCACGTGCACAACGTAAGCTTAATTAAATTGCGGATGTCACCATGAAATATTGGAAATAGAGAATTCTGTCACATAATTATACACACTCTCGCTACTTCACAGTGACCGCAGGCCATGGTGTACTGCATCCAAGCGATCAGCTGACCGCGCTGGGCAGCCTGGGCTATGTGCTGCGACATATAGTCAAGACACAACGTGACCAGATCCTGAAAATTGTAAAATTAAGATGATGATATATCTTTTCTTATTATTAACCTATACAAATCATCATTAAATAAACATTTATATTAACTCTTTGCGGACGTTTTAAAATTGTACATAGTCATATCCTATTGTATTGGTGCCTAAATAGGTTAATTAGATATTTAAGTTTGTTCTGAGAAAATGTATAACGATACTTGAATAAAAACGGCACAAAGTATTTATAATATTTATTATAATCATTGTACTTGTATACTTTTCTGATCTGTGGTAATAAATAAAGTAAAGAAAAAAAAATCTTGCTATATTACATAGAGTGGATATAAAACCCAATCGACAAGAAAGTGTTGGTGGCTGAAAGTAGACATGTGTCTGCAAACTGTTAAAGCACTTAAGGAAATGGTCAAATTGACAAACATACCTTAACATTATATTTATCAGCTAAAGAAAGTACTGGAAGCACAGTCTGATGTGATATTTTAATTTGACCTGTGTAGAAGTACTTCAGGAAATGTGGGAAGACAGATGCGGCGGTAGTGGTTTCTTGGAGCACAATGCGACTCTCCTGCCACTCGCTCCATTCTCGGTTCATCAGCATGACCTAATTGCGGAGTTAAAATCAACACAAAGGTATTTTCTATACACAAACCACATAGTTTACAGTACATCATTTCTTACAATACATTCTACTGAAAAAAAAAAAACAAAACAATTATTAGTAGTAAGTAACATGTGCAAAAAAAATTTTTCCTTTTTCCCATCCCATGAAATAGTACTTTTTCATTTTATTATTATGTAATTAAAATTTTATTTGTAATTTTTGAATGATGACAAAAATTTTAATCGTCAAAAAAAATCTTAGGCTTTAATAAAAACTGAAATAGCAAAAAATATTTATTTTGTATATTCTCCCTGTAGAAATTGGATTTCGCTAAAATTTACCAAATGTTATGACTACCCTTAAAGAAATGAAAACTGATATAACTTAGTGTTGTCATACCTAAAGATTTTGAAATTTAAAAATTTTAGGATCACAACTTTTTAAAGACATTTGAAATAATCAATTATTGCATGTCATACAGATTGTAGCTAATATATCAAATTATTAATAAAAAAAAAATAATCAACAGGAGTTTTATTAATACAAATATACTTCATTGTGCACTTCTCACGGAGTTACAAAAAAAGAAAATACATCCGGATTTTCACAATAGGCGGTCTTATCGCTAAAATAGAATAAAATATAGTAATATTTAAGAAATTCTACTATATATATACAATGAATAATATATAAATAACAATTTACACTAATAACTATAATACATGTTGAATTAGGCCCAAGTATAGTAGGCAACTTGTTGACAACTAGTGGTTAATAAAAAAAGAACCAGATAGTGATTAAGTACCTGGAACACCTCACTACTTGCACACAGAATCAGTCTGTGTGCCGGGTAACCAATGCCACCGACCTCTAGGATTAAATCACTCATCAATTGCTCGGCGTACAGTGTGGCTATCTTGAGGAGCACACTTTTCGAATTATCCACCTAAAAAATTATAATTTTTTTTAATTTAATTGAACTATAAGCATCTTACATTTAACAAAGTTTTTGTTTCACATTATTTTAAAAAAAAAATATTATCTAATTTGTTTCTGTATAATATGTACATTTGGGCCAAAATGGAGATAAATTTTTTTGTAAACAAACCTCAATGGGGTTAAAACTCTTCTGCTATAAACTAAAATTTCATTTTGTCTAATTTACACTTTCATTTAAAATTTTATTAATATTCTATATTAATAATGAGTTTTTTATGACAAACGGTAATTAACAAATATTAAGTTTATGAATAAAAAGATATAAAAACTATATATTTTAGGTAAACTGAAGCTTTCAGAAAAATTTTAATTACAGTAGCTACAAAAAGTTAAATCTTGTACAAATGGTTATATAGCCACCCAATATTATATTCTTATTTCAATAATTTCAATTCTGCACGAGAGTGGTTGCTAAGCAACACCATTATTAAGCATTCCATCTCCATTTTTGCTCTAGTATAATCATATTAATAGTATTGTTGTCAATAAATGCTAAAATTTACAGGTGAGACATGCTTTTTCCTTTTGGAAATTTATCAAACTAGACATCATAAAAGATTTTCATTCACATGAGAACCAAAGATATTTTAATAAATCATAAATATGACTAACATCAATTTTTTTTAATAATGCCTACTTCTATAAATGTGTGTCACTTTTGCTACTTAATTAATTATTATATACAGATAGTAACTGGTACAAAATAATGATTTTTATTTTCCCACCTTAACAATGATTTTATTTCACCGAACCAATTTTATGGTTAGAATATTCCAACTAAAAGAATAATATAAATAAAATAATTTGTCAAATGTTATGGATAGTAGTAAATTAAAACAACAGCTCTATCATAAAAGTAAGGTTTATAAGAAATTGGACAAATAATTCGTCAAATATAGACATTTTCCTTATGTGATAGAGTAAGAAATGATTGTGTATATAAGACCTTTTGTCTTCATTTCTGTATGACATTATTGGTAATCAATGGCTGAATTTACAAGTTTTCGGTATATTGTATAAAATGAATCGACCAGAATACCAATCTGAAATTATTAGGAGAATAACAATAATGTTTACCTCAAGATCTTCATTATTATCCGACTTTTCGTCCGTTTTTTGAGAGCTGGACGAACACGATGGTCTATCAGTAATTAAGGCACTCATTATATATTCCTTTAGTGATATCCTACATGGAGAGTAAAATACGAAACAAATAGTTAAATAATTGTAATGTTAAAACGTAATTTAATATGTAAACACAAAATTATGAAACAAATGTCATTACTAAGTTTAATTTCGATTATAAGCATTTTTTTTCTATTCGTCCCGTTTAGGGAACATGCTAAGATCTATGACCATGCAGCCTAGTCTTAAGCATCCGATCATAAACAAATTCTATGCGGTTGATGTTCAATACGCTTCATATGAAATAGACAAAAATCCGAGATCATACTGCCTACTCTGATACTGCATAAATAATTAAAGTTATCGATTCATTGACATTAGTTACAGAATTTTCAATTTAATAAATTGTAAAATAGCATAATGTAAGCTTTAACTTATTAAGTGATTGTAGTAACCATTAGTAAAACTTAAAATTTTTGATACGTATTTTTCTTATAGTTAGTAGCTTAAACATTGACATTTATGACAGATATATTTGCACTTCTAGTATTGATTTAAATCGACAATACTGCATTATATGCAAAAAATGAAATCTTGCAAGAGTTATTTTTTTAAAATCATACTACGAAGTAACCATATATAACTGATAAAATTGAAATGGGTTTAAAGAAGAAGAAAAACGTCATAATATTATCTATATGTGTGATGATTTCTTTTATGATATATCAATTGTACTTCTTTTTTGCGATCACTTCGGAGACCGGCAATGGGAGCAGAATCGTTCCAGTATTAGATCATCAGAAAATTAAAGACGTTGTTCACTTGCGTTCAGAGGACGACAAGTTTATCAATGAAAATGGACTCGTAAGAGGAGTACATTACATGCATATGCAGTTATATAGACCAAATACTAATAATGAGTTCACTTGTATAACTTCTAGGCAAAAAATATCTTTTGATTATGTAAACGACGACTATTGTGACTGTGATGATGGAAGTGATGAACCAAGCACTAATGCCTGCCCATTTAGCACTTTTTTTTGTCAGCATCAATTCAAAAAAAAACCAAAATCATTTAATACTGTACCATCAAGTAAAGTTAACGATGGGATTTGTGATTGCTGTGATGGATCTGATGAATGGCATCATGAGCCTAATAAGGCATTTCTAAGCCAGGCATCAATAAAAAACTATAGATATTATATTTCAAAATGTCCAAATATTTGCATAATGAACATTTAATATTTTAATTTTAATTTCAAGGAATATTTTTAAGAGTTAAGTGCTCATATTAATGTTTCTTTAATTCCATTGTGTTCATTTGTTTAGCTAGATATGAAAGAGTACAACTGAGTCAATAAATGAAAAGTTTTCATATATTTTGGCTGTACAGTAAGACTAAGACTGTTGAAATTTCTAGTTTTATTTATTGTACATATACAGTGATAAGTATTTTATTAAAAATGTTCTTTATTTTCCTCAACAGTGATTTTCCTGCTGTTCAAATAAATACATATTTTATATTCCAGATTTCATCTATTATACAAATATATTAAAAAGAATGTGGAACCATTAGTCTTTATATAAAAAAATATTAATATGTTCTTGAAATTATAAGCATAATGTATAAATAACTAAGAGTTGTATAATGTGTTGTAAATATCATTACTACATTTTCTTGTTAAAAATATTTTTTCAAGGCTGAAATAAGTTCCATAAAATATAAATGTTCATCTGTATTTCTGTTACTTTATATAGAGATATTAAATGAATAAATAAACCATTAACTAAATGTAGCCATTTTGCTTACTGCGAGTTTGTCTTTAAACAAAATTTTCTTGAAAATATGACCTGTCTATGAGAGAAGTTAGGTTTAATAAATAGGTTTAACAATTAAAATTATTGACAAAATTATGAGGCAGGTAAATGACCTCCCTATTCAACAGTTAACCAAGTTGTACTGTAAATGTCAAATCCCCATCCGAAAAGAAAAGAAAATTGGTAGCCATTTCCCGTCATTCATATCGACTACCACTATATGCTAGTGTTAATCTTTGCAGCCGAAGATGTTTGCGAGACACAATTTTGATATAGTTATATAAGGATGTGACCACGGATTTTGCCACAAATCGCCAATTGTCAGACATATTTTCGCATCCGTGACTTGAGTGACCAATAATAGTAACGATCAATAATGGTTAGACCAAATATGAAAATAATATATTGGGTGACCTTAAATTGGTACTTGGCGCCAAATGGTATGCTCATGATTACAAAGAAATTTATAAGTAAATTTTTCCATACCGATTTTACAAAAAAAAATACTTCCTATACTAATTGCCCCGTTCTGTTGATCGAGTATATATGAGAGGTCATTTTTGTGTTTTTATTTTTAAATATTGATGTGGGTCACACACAAAGTAAGTTTTTTGAGATCATCCATCAATACATACAGACCCTTTACTAGCAAGAACTAATTTAAGGTGACCCAATGTATTAATTTTCATTTTTGGTTTTACTTTATATTATTTACACATTATAATAATTAAAAGCTAATTTGAAGTGGTTATTAGAATAACAATGACAACGTATATCTATTTTCAATAATACTTTAATAAAAATTAGTGATATATTTACAGGAAAAATTTGTTATGATACCTATGGGTCAAAAAAAGATATAATATTTAGATTAAATGTTTAGTAAAATGAAGATATCTATCAATTTTCTATTTTTAAAATTTTAGATTCATTACTACTGTTAACTTATTTACATATCCGAAAGTAAATGTAATAACCTATTTTCTAAAAGTTTATTCCCATTGCGCTTAATTTACGAAAGAAATTCTTTGGTAGTCTATTTATATACTATATATATATATAGTTGTGTAATACATTTAATTTGTATGTATTCTTTCTTGATAGACCACTAAATAAAAAATGAAAGCTAAATTTTATAATACATAAAAGCACGTTCCTATCTTATTACTGGTAACATTATACCGAAATTTGTAGAAAATTTATGAAATATATAGCCTGTTCATGCCTTTAAATTTTTATTAGATTTCTGAACGTACAGTCTAGAATTTTCTACTATTCTTATTGGTTATATATTTGCGACCACATCGCAGGGTTAAAAACCGACAAAATTTATAAATCCTGTTTGTTGCTGCCGTTCTACCGGTGTCATAGCTTAATTGTATATTAAAATCAATTGATAGCCAATATGACTGTAGATGCGGGGATCGATATTTCGAAAGCGGGTGATCGCGGTATTTTAAAGAAGATTATAAAAGAAGGCGAGGGAAATGATACACCTAACTCTGGTTGTCAGGTCACAGTGCATTATACGGGAACACTTTTAGATGGCACAAAGTTTGATTCAAGCAAGGATAGGAACGAGCCTTTTGAGTTTCAGCTGGGCAAAGGTAACATAATTCAAGCAACATCAATTTTAGAATAAATTATTTTTTTCTTTACCTTATCACTTTGGTTATGTTTATAATAACTAAAACATTTCCTGGGTGTTATATTTGAAAATGAAAGTAACAATTTTTTGTTATTTTTTAATTAGGTATTGAAGGAAATTATGGTAAATCTCTCAAGTGATGAATATATAATGACAGGCATTTTTCATTAAAATCTCAAGCTTTAAAAGAAATAAGCTATTATGTTAGATGTTCTTCGTCTTTCATCTCTGTCTGAAAGTTGTTTAGGAGCATATAATCCAAATACCATCTACTACTATCGATTTAATGTATTTTATTTTACAAAAAGATAGTCATTTTGTAGTGGTACATGTTAACTTTAATAAATAAAATTAAATTTATTAACAAAAATATCTAGTGTCTTCATCACTGCTTGACACTTAATTAATATTATTCATAGGTTCAATAAGTCAATGTATTTAAATTTACTATAATTATGTTGCAGAAGTTTTCATTTTTTTTTAACATTAACCTTTGAAGAATTGGATGGATATCTCCTTTAAGTTTTCAGAAAAAAGAAATGGTTTACAAGCATATCAAATTAATATAATTCTTTACAATATTATAGAATCCAATAAGAGATATAAATTTTTGTTTTGTTTTGAAAAAACTAGAAATTATTATAAGGTTGAAAAAATCATATAGAATATGTATCCATGATAAATTATCAAATCTTTTTGTTATGAAGGAACATGTTAATATTGTGAAAATGTCATACTGAATTAAAATTGCAAACATATTGTATATACATTTTTTTTTATTCTGGTATAAATGTACTGTTAATAGGTATTACAAAAATTATTTTCATATTGTAACAATATGTCACCACATTTAATTATAAAAACAAATTGATGTGTAAGCCTAAAGATAGTAGAGACTACATCAAATATTTCATTTTTTCTCTTTCAGTACACTTAGATTTCTATTTTATAATTGTTTGACTTTGTATTGACCCTTAACAAACGAATGTAGTCATATCAGCAGCAAAAAAATAAAGCGTATGATTCTCTTAATAGGCGGCATAATGTTTCATTGCAAGCTAGTTTCTTTCAACTTTGTATGTGCACACAAATATCATAGATACTCAACAGTTCATTTTCTGGCACATTTTAAGTTTCTACAAATCTGTGGATGAAGTTGTTGTCACACCGAAGATAAGCTAATTTGTGAAGGGTTAAGTTACATTAATCATTGTTATCACATTGTTCATTAACAAGTAAATATAGTAAGGAATATATTATTAATAATTATATATCATACTGTTACTACAATAATCGGTTGCAAGGATTATAAACCAATTCCCATGCCTAAACACAAATATACATAGATATGATTAAATATATTGATAAAGATGACCACAATGTGTTACATTTTAAAATAAAATGTTTCAATAATGTAGGTTTATGTATGAAATACAGGCTTGATAATTTTAATAAATAAATGATCATGAAAAAAATGTATTGTCTTTATGATTGAATTGAAAACTGGTTTGTGGTTTTTGAACCACAATCAGTGTCTTGTATGATTCATATCTACAAATATTTCCACCGTGATTTGTATCTATGAATATTTCCCTTTGTCATTTACATTGAATTTCAATTGTGATTTAACTTTTTTGTTGATATTTAACAGTTAATTTTAAGTTTATATAATCATCATTAGTAACACTATTTCTATGTTTGAATTAGATTAATCGCCCTTAGTCTTTTTAAAGATTTTTACAGCTTCATTGGACTCTAGGCTCATGAATCCGGTGATTCTGTTTGCATTACTAACACTTCTTTTCCTTGTTTTTTAAGTACACATAAATTTTTTATTTAATTTAATTAATGGATGAGATAAATAAGAAAATCACTTGATGTAGTTTTAAATACAGAAACCGATTCTATATGCCGGTCAAACAGTTTGTAAGTATTACTAATATTGTATATAATATTTAAGGCCAGGTCATCAAAGCATGGGACATTGGTGTGGCAACTATGAAGAAGGGCGAGGTATGCGTACTTACTTGCGCCCCGGAGTATGCCTATGGTGCCACTGGTAGCCCACCCAAAATACCGCCCAATTCCATGTTGCAATTTGAGGTATTTTCATTATTATCTTTATAGCAAGGGTGTAAGGTTGATAAATTTTACAGCACTTTTTAGGATTATCAGTTTTTGGAATCAGTAAATGAAATTTCACTATTAAGCTTTTGCCATCGAAGAATTTTTCGTTTGAGCGGAGTGGCAACACGAGGCCATTTTACAAGTAGCATAAAATTAATTTATATTAAATTACCATACGAAAAGGCTAATAACATAGTCTTTATTTACATTATAAAAAGTATAATTTTCACAAACCAAATAAATTGTCGCCTCTCATTACCAATACCGTGGGTAGTTATGGTCACCACTCTAGCGGAGAGGGTTAAAATTACTAGCCCAGTCAACATCAATAATAAAGAGGCAAAGGATTACCTCTGTGAATCTACAAAGTTCATTACAAGTACCTATGAAAACATTTTTTAAATAGTATTCCAAATATTACCAATTTTATTGATTATATTATTTATAGATTGAAATGATCGATTGGAAAGTTGAAGACTTGAGCCCTGGAAAGAAGAAGGGAATCCTACGTCATATCCTTGAAGAAGGTTCCGGTCCAGAATATCCCAACGATGGTGCTCTTGTTACAGGTAATTATAAGTAACTAGAAAACATTATTTTTATACGAGGATTCAAAGAAGTCATAAAATTACTATGACATCTTCCCGAGAGGGATTAGCATCAAAAACAATTAGAATAGAATAAAATAGTCATTATTGCATAACAAAAACAAAATAAAATACACATGAAACAACATAAAAAGAAAGTAACTGTTACAAATGAAGCGAAGTAAAAGCATACGTTAGCAGTGCAAAAGACTATCTTACTGCTGAAAGCCGTCTCTTTTGATCAACCTTATTTTGTGATTTTTAACAATTAATGTGCTGATTATTTACAATTATGTAATTATTTCAACACCACATTATCAATACTACAACTAGATAGTAGAATATATGATGGAACATTATTAATTAATATTTAGAAATTTATATTTCTTAACGTGAGGTATGTATAGCTTATTGTATAAAAAAGTGAAAATATCATATTAAAACTAGCAATTTTTTGATTATACTCAACCTCAAGTTCTCTTTATTAAATGAGAACTGTTCAATGAATTTTAATTATTATATTTTATTCACTGTCAGTTTGCAACCCGCACTCGAAGGAGAATTGACAAGAAACTGAAGGGTTTGTCTCTTTTTTTGTGAATGTACTCTTACATTAAAAACGAGGAATTCATTTTCAAACGTGTTTATCCTTTAGATAGACCTTTAGGCAATAGTGGTTATAATGATTTTTTTGCATAAAAATCGTGATTAATGGATAAAATAGTTATTCAACTATTTTTAAAGATAATTCAGAATTTGTACACAAAATTTGTTAACATACTAATTATATATATATATATATGTGTGTGTGTGT
>DWQX01006625.1:0-11111 GCA_018245475.1 Pharmacophagus antenor | reverse complement strand
ATATATATATATATATAATAGATCTATATATGTAATTCTTTTCTTCTTATTTTATTCTATATATATTGAAGAGGACCGAATACATGCGTTGATTTTACAAAATTATATTTTTGAAACGCAATAAAAAGGCAAGTGGTATCATTCTTTTGAAACTCAATTACAAAGAAGAAAGTCGTTTCCGTCGCCATAAATCAGTAAATAGACGCAAGGAAAATTGTCCAGACAGGCACGAGTGCTTCGTAATAAGAGAATTATAGTCTCAGACCTATTGTAACTTCACGACTTCAACTGAAAACACTTTTTTATGTTTACATATTACAACTTAGAACAGGAGTACAAGTTTATTTTGAAATTATAAAACTACCTAGTACTAATACGGAGTACCCGTGGTACCAAAAAAAACTACGTAATCTTTTAAGACTATCTGGGCCAGTGTGAATTACCACCATAGACTACATCTAGCATTAGGTGGGCTCGTAGTCAGAGTGATATAAGAAAAATTAAAGAAACTCCGAACTCCGAAAAATTTCTTAATAAAAATTTCTTAAAAAAAATTCTTTATAAATAGCCTAGCTATTCGGGTACTCTCTCGGTAGTTTTGCAGAGGTGCACAACAGCAAAAGATGGAAACATTATTTTCTGGTTTAAGAAGCGCAGTTAAATTACTGAGATTATAGAGATATAATCTCAAGACATTGCAATAGTCGTGGTGATGTAAAAACTAGTGTCACATTGTGTTGGACATGCGTATCTCTTATTATGAAGTGTATATTTTTGAATATCTTAGGCTGAATTAGAAGCGTGCTCGCGAAGAATAGGTACATTTGCCTTCATTTATTGATTACCACAACACAGCGTTGCTTTTATGGTGCAAGTATTACTTATAGCGGTCGTTAGTCAGACGGGTTAGAAGCAACTCTTCCTCAATCTGAAATACTTCGCTTAGATGACTATGAAATCGTACCAAGGAACCAAGAAGCATCTGATAAATTTATAGTAAAAGTGAATAAAATCATATCGTAGACTGACATATGTACCAGGTGAAATTTAATTGACTATGAAAAATGTGTAATTTTTATTAAAATTTAAGTAATATCTTTACAGAAACTAACAAGTTTTTAATAAAATTCTAAAAGTATGTATATCACATAGTA
Source organism: Pharmacophagus antenor (assembly GCA_018245475.1). Classification (NCBI taxonomy): domain Eukaryota; kingdom Metazoa; phylum Arthropoda; class Insecta; order Lepidoptera; family Papilionidae; genus Pharmacophagus; species Pharmacophagus antenor. The sequence goes on along the minus strand of DWQX01006625.1, from coordinate 9,957 downwards.
TTTCATAGACAGTATTTTAATTAATAGGCAGGCGCCAGTACGCGGACATGGTATTTGTACCTTTCTCGCCAATAGTATTTTAATACATGTAATTGATATCATTTGTCACGCGTTGTATCCATAAATTGCGGAAGACAAAGTTAATCATCTTAGGTCAGTTAATGACACGTTATATCACACATCACGTGTACTAGCTGCGTGAACATGCGTTACGTTGATTATTCTACCACCGACGTGTGCACGTCATTTTATAAGATAACGAAAATGGACGTTTTAAAATAGACATATTCTCATTATTGCCAGATGTTATATAATGTCTTTATATTACTGATTTGTTTTTTCAACTTATCAGTAAAAGTATTACTAAGTTGATTTTCACCATAATCAACCAATCAATGCCCACAGCCGGGCTTAAGTCTTCCTCAAGACTTAAATTGATCGATCCTGTTTTTCCATCCCAATACTTTTAAGATATTAATATTTTTTCTTCTATTGTTGCCTGCCGTGACGTGCCTTTATCTTTTACTATAAAATAATAAGTAAGTATCGCAAAGTAATCATAATGGATGACATTTGTTGTAAATTTATCACATTTAAAAATTGTTATAAAATAAATTTGATTTATTTTCTATAATTTTACTAAAATAATTAAATATATAATATTAACAAATTAATAGCCATAAACACATATATATTTTTTGCTAGTACATTTTGCTAACAAGGAAGCAAAGAGAATAATGAGATACAATTTAATTAGAAGCGCTTAATGGCATCGTTCCCATCTTAGTTTAACCACGGGACAAATTGGCGCACACGCAGGACTAGCTGACTGTAATACCTGCTCGCACCGTCTGGCACCATTTGCACGCGTTTCGGTGGTGGAAGGGTATTTCCAACCCCTTGGCTAGCTATCACTCTCAATATCAATATGCTGCAATAACAGCATTGCTGTGTTTCTGGCAATCATACTTTTGAGATTCAGAAGTATTATAAGCGAACACGCTACACCATCTACAGCTTTATTGTCAAAAATTGTTGTTTAACATCACGTGAAAACGAGGTCAAGTGACAGCCCATCACCAATAAAGAAAAATATTATTTTTCTTTAAAGTTCATGTTGTTGTCACAGTGGCTAAATTTTTTTTCTATAAATAATAACAATTTTATTACTTAAGCTTACAAAGCAATTGATATGTCCTAGCCAAAACAATGCTCACTGTATTATATTCTAAATTCTTTTAGTTGCAGAATTAGTTTCGTTAAACTAACTTTCAATAACTTGTCACGTTTAACAATACCACTTTAGCACAGTAACATCTTTAATTGCTGCACCATTTATATAAATAAAAACATATATACTTTAGTTTTAAATATTAAAAATTTAAAGTTTTTTTAGTTTTAAATAATTTAAATTATAGATTGTATATAATAAAAACTTGTTACGTTAGTGTTGATAAACGGTCGATTAACCACTATTCTAAAGGAATTGAGTTTAAAATTCGAGTATTGCAGTAATTAAACAATAAGTAAAACATTTCGATAAAGAACATGTTTCACCTTTAAATATAAGTGACGTGTTTGAACTGTATTCAAAGGCAAGATCGCTGAAGCTATTTTATCGATACCATTTTTATTTGCAAGTTTACCGAAGATGGAGTCATCTATTCCAACAACAACCGCTAACACATTTCGGTTGTCTGTACAACCACAGTTGACATCAGGGACTTGTATTAGTACATTATCACCAATTAGAGCAGGAGGAAATCGTTTTTGCGAGTTGTCTCCTCGTTTACACGCAATTAATGCATTAACCTTAAAAAAAAAGATCACGACTTACTGCAGTATCCATTTAGTAAAAAATAAGAAAACGTTGCTCACGTTATCAAAGCTTGCATAAGATTGACAAAGCTGGTTGTTTGCGAGCACAACACAAGATTTGGCGGGAGAGAGCCAGTCGTTTGCTTTTTGACTCTTCCGTTTAGGACCTCCACCAGAGCATATCTGTGATTGTCGTCACACACCGGAGAGGGACCGAATGTACAACAATTTATTTAAATATTCGATATTTCAACGACATCTGGTATCTGTTGTCATTCAGCGGTAAAAGTCGAAATTCTCCAATTTCAGTCATTCACGGTAACATATACATATATATGAATTAAACTATTTGTGTTCATAATCACACATTGCTGGTTTTTAAGAACGACATATTTGGTTTTATGTCGTTAATCGCACAATATTTTCCAAACTGTATAGCAATATAATTTTATAGCAATATCAAATTGTGGTCTATGAAATAACAAACAAATGTAAGTACTTCCGAAAGATGTGTGATTTATATATTTATAGAAATGTAAGGTAAAAAAAACTAAAAATGGTCTGGACTAAAACTGTCACTTTCATGTCTGTCTGTTCTAAAAAACCGATGACATAATGACAACTTAATACGAGGTAATACACTATATCAATTATAACAAATTATAATAACAATAACAATATATTTATTCATTTTAATGGAAACATGCTTACATTATATTTACATTGACGAATACTGATGTAAACATAGAGATATAAATCGTGAGGTTTCTATATCTAGCGCTTAAATTAAGCGGAGCTCTTAAATTCTTCCCATATCTTAAATTCTTCTGTAAGTATAAATGAAATAAGTGTAAAAATTAAAAACAAAAATTAAAAAGTAGGTCTTCAAATAACATAACAATTGTTAAAAATAACTAAGATATTTAAATGTTTAAAGGAATAGGATTTTTTAAACATATAGGAGGCGGTCGTTCATAAAAAGCGTCTCAAATTTATGAGATGATTTTAAAAGCAAATGTTAATGTTTCTTTCTGATCATAATTTTTGTTTATTTTTAACATAATTCGTATTATGGCAATAATCAGTTTCATCATCTTTGTCTTGAGATAATCTGAGTCTTATTTACCTTCTTCAGTGGTGCACAATATTTATTAGATAATAAAACGTAGGTCAAATTTAAAGACAATTTTTTAAATTAAATATAATGTTAACTTCGGACCATAACATACACAAATTGAGGCCATTTTTATTTGTAAAATGGTGTATGTGATGGTGAAAAGTAAATAGTATGAATAATACAGTCGTCAGATGTTTTGTATTTTTATTTATCATTTTATTCAGAAATTTTAATTTATTTAATCATTTACATTCAATTATATCAACAATGCTGCTGTAGGCTGATAAGAATAAAAACACGTGATGAACATTGCGATACAGAATGTGAATAAAGTTTGCACTTATAACTATACTCGTAATGAATTAAGAATTGAAGACTTTAAATTTTAACTTATAAATATAAATTCAAAGACTCTCAGCGTAAAGCATTCATTTGCACGACAATCCATTTTTAATATTAATGTATTTTTATAAGAAAATTGCGTTACCTTGTGTAAACACAGAAATACCAACATTAAAAATGTATCATACAGAATTGTCTTAAAATTGGTTTTGAGACTATAATGCAATTGAAATACAAAGGACGTAACTGATACGTTCAAAACAAAATCGCACATCACCATTTCGCATTTGAATAAAAAATCGGCCATCACTGGTCACGTTGGCGGGCGTTCGACGAATGCACATGGCAGACCACGCCTCACGTTGTTCCGGCGACAGCGAGAATATATCGCACGCTTGCGAATAACGAAAACATTGTCAAGTTGGGGGCACGAGGTGTAATAATACATTATTGAGTAGACCAGACCACCTTCAGTCACGTCACGTGGACGGCTGCTGAACCGTGGGTCGGGCGCTAACGTGATACATAGTTACGAAATCGTTGGAAAGTTTTTTTCTTTTATGTAATTATACATTTGATTTATATCTTTGATGTTTTTAATTATATTTCTTAAGTTCTTGACGCTTTTTTCACAAGAGAACAAAGAACCTGAGTTAAAAAAAATATTAAATTTTAGCCCAAAGTTAAACTCAAAATAACATGTACAAAATTGTTTCCAATTTCCTTCCCGTAAGGTTGGACCTATAATAGTAAAATATATTCATAATTATCATAATACAGCGCCATCGCATGATTAACTACAGGAACATAGCAATGCTTTTGTGATTCATACTCGTACACATGCACTAACGCAACAAATCATACCAACTCCACTCGTGTGGCTCGAGAATAAAATCTGGGACCTCCGTGTTATAAAGCAAAAGGTAAAGTACTACGCCACAGTGGCAGTCATACGATGATAAAAGCAAGCAAGGCAAAATGGTATATTTCGGCATATGATAAATACATTTAACATTTACAATTATACGAAGTTATACTATGGTGATACTTATTTCAAAATGTAAAAATTTTTATTATTATGACATTTTTGTTTATCAAAGCATTAGCGAACCTGTTGGAGATCATCTTGTAATTTAACTACGCATTTAATATGTTAATGTCGATTTTTTTAGTTTATAAATTAAACTAACCCATAAATTTCTTACAATAAATTGCCTTAAAACAGTCGTAATAAAGCTAATGATCAAGAAATGAAAAGTGTTATAATCTTTTCGAATAAGAAAGTAGAAACATGTTATATAATCCTTCAAAAGCTTGTCCCGCGGTGAAATTAAGCCACCTGTTTCGCAAGACAAAAATATTTACTTTGTAACTTATTACGTAGAAGTGTGGGTTTAACGGAGGTCGACTTGAAAACTAGCGAGTTAGTCAAAAGGTAATGAAACTTTAAACCACATCTTTTTAATCGACAATAGGCTGACATTTGACCTAAATTTCACATGATGTTAAATGATATTTAAGCCGTATATCGTGAAGCAGGCTCTCACATCTATGACTGACGGAACACTGAAACGCTATAATGCCAGGTGTGTTAAAAAAACCGATGGTATCTGCATCATCTCTCTTCTATCATCTATTATGCCAGGTACCTACCATCACCCAGACTTAACAACTAATATGGCCCGGCAATAACACCCGGGACCTCCGATGTAGAAGGCAAGCGATAAATCACTGCGCTACAGAAGACGTCATACTATTAATCTATAACACTGACCCATAAGTCCATTAATCGCAAATAGCGAACAAGTAAACGCTTAATATGTATTATGTCCGCCTAAGGTCTTACGTTTGCATTATTTATATGATCGCGTCGCCTGAAGGACACTGCGGCGCGTATAAATACATATTTTTGTAAAGTCCGCAGCTGTAATGCGAGCGACACGTGGATTCATAAGAAAATCATTAGCTTGGTACGAAAACAATGTACCGTTTAAATCTGAATATGTTTTTTGACTGTTTCATTTTAATTAAGACAAACGAAGTTGCGGTTAGTAAAAGCGCGAGCCCCCCCAACGGGTTCCCGCCTTGTCGTGGCGTAGGGACTTAGTAACCGTGGCCTGGTCATCCACAGTGAAGCGAAGAGGAACGCACCCGGCCGCCCCAGGCCTAGGGCTGGCCCGAGGAGGCCACTCCAGGTGGGCTTGGGGAGTCTGCCTCGGATGTGTGACGAGAGGCTGCGGGGGCAACGTGCATTTCGCTGCCCTTGCAGCCGTGGTGGAGTCGCTGAGGGAGAGGAGTATCGGTGTTACATTGCCGCTCTCCCTATCCTCCGAGACTAAGCGGTGTCGCACCGCAGATGCGGCGGCGGTGGGTCTGCGGGGGACAAGGGGTAACCCTACCTTCCGCGGCCGAATTACAGTTGGCGGGGAAGACCAGATCCGTTGCAGGGAGCTTGGAGGACTTGTGCTTTCGGGTGCTCGTCCTCTCGGCTCCCATGGCCTCTGGGTGACGGACTCGGTGGGGTCCTTCGTCCATTTGACCGTAAGAGGTCAAAGAGGAAGGCGCGCTGTGTGTTCTAGCGCGCCTTACCAAGAGGGGATAGGGGAGGTTTACCTCCCCCTGAGGAGGGGCTGCACATTACGGCCAGCGCTGGTGGATTTGCGGAGGTGCGCGAAAGCGTTCCCGTGACCCTACCGTAAAGCGCTGAAGATGGAACATCGTGGGGGTTTTAGTCGGTGCAAGTCCGACATAATCTGTCTTTGCCCCCGCGTCAAATATGCGAAGGCATTTCTCCCACGTAAAAAAAAAGGTAAAAGCGGGAGCGTTCAATCTTCCTTATGTAAACAAATGAAACGCCGAAACAAAAACTCATTAAAAAACCTTTACAACAGCTGCTTACTTTTCAACACACTAATTTAATTATTTATTCTTTATTGCAGCATTACAGATATTCTCATAGAAAACTTTGACATGTCAGCATTACTCCGCACACACAAAATATAAATAACGTTTACATGTTTCGAGCCTCTCGCCCAAGGGTTTTCGCCACCAACCACCAAATGGTAGTTAACTCTGCTAGCATAAAGAACGATATAGACAGAGTTAACAGCAACATAAAACAACCATAAAAAATGTTTAGTGAACGTTCACAAACCTAAAATATAATGAATTGATAAGTGCTACACCTATTTTTTTAATATTATCAACATATGTCACCTTTCACCATGTTATATTCACCTAAAACAATTGATGTAATTAGAACAGTTGGTCGATAGGATACATAATTTTCTATTTGTGGTGTACTGTTTGTGGATTTCACGGGTTTTCATATGTGATTCATCATCCCGTCCAGCCAAATTGTTAAAAATCAAATCTATATGAAGCAAAATACAAAAGTCAGTAACGCATGAATTGGCATTTTATTCTAAAATGTTTGAACAGTTGCTTGCAGAAATGCCACTAATCGATTACCGACATATATTATACTATATACGAGTACTTGTTTAATTTTACACTGTATTATTATACATTTAAAATTGTTTATATGTTTCTGATGTGTCACATAAACCTCCGCTCCCGGTTGTAAAAGGCCTTGCATGTAAAAAACAATGGGTCCGTAAAACTTATTTTAAATTTATGAATCAACAATATTAGATGAATATGAATATGTTTAAACATTAAAATATAGCAACTGAAATTATTTTTTATACTTTAATTTTTACTTATATGGATATGGTAAATCGTGTACAGGTGTATAAATAATTCATGTTCGTATTTGAAACATTAGAATTTATTCCTGAACAATTGTTTTGCTTTTAGCTTTAGCTAAAGCTAAAGCTGTTGAATATTTCTATATTACACATAACCGATTTTTATTTATTTTTAATTACTTGATTAACGTACATGTTTCGCTCAGCCAAATACTAGCCGGTAAGTGGAAATAATTGTCACATGTTTTTGTAACTAACCAGCGAGCAACTTGGCGTTAGTGGGTCACGGAGCACGTGGCAGCAACACGTGTGCCCAGCCCCTGACACCAATATGCATCCCACTGCACCGTTCCTTTTACTTCGATAATTTCGTGTACTGTTAACGTACATTTTAATTCGCTGTTATAGCGCGTTCATTCGATGATCGGTTTTATTATTATCGATGTACTACTAATGATCAATGGACGTAATTATATATTTTTTGTACACCGCAAATCGTATATCGCAAATTATTAAAGATATAACTTTTTGCGTATTTAAAAAAATGTTTAAAATAATTCCTCTTATTCATCTTCAATCAATTTTCAAAATTAAAATGACAATGTTTTTTTTTAATCTCTGCAGACCGTAATAGATTTTTAATTATATAGATAAATATGCGAATATATTCGAATTAACTTGACGTTCCTATGTTTAAAACACTTTTGCATTAGGTTAAAATAAAAAAAAATATAACGTTTGAATTTATATTTATAATACGTTAATAACAATTATAAATTTATAAACCAATATAAAACTATGTTGGGTAAACCGTACCGTAAGTAAGCCTTAGCCTCTCTTAAACAGGAGGTCGATAATACACCAATAAAATGTTTCCGACTGTAATTAATATATTTTTTTAAATTCTATACAAAAATTATTCATTCTTATTTATTAAACTACAACAATGGTCTAATTAATGTAACATAAAGAGCATTATCAGTTACAAGCGTATCGATAAAAAACATTATTGTACTTGTGCTATGCGAATGAGTGGTTTAATGAATGATCGCGCGCTAAATATGTCAGGGCTGCGCTGTAAAAGAAAACCCGCCAGTCACGTGTCCATTACATTGTACACGTGAGGTGATTTCTTCGAAATTTGTGGCACGAAAATTTATTTCGCCACGTTAGTTTACGAAATCACACATCAAATATAATAAATAATGTACTAAACATACTAAATCTAACCTAAATCAAAACCATCTCGCGATATCCACAATTTCACTTCATAAAATATAAACTTTTTTATCGATTGTTGGCTAACACTTGGCCTCGATTTCACCTGATGATAAGTTACAATGAAGCCAGATGTGAAGTTTGTTCAAGCAGGACACTTCTTACACTCACATATCTGATCGCCGTGACTGCCAGAACAGCAAAGCTGTTATGGCAGTAAACTATTGCGCCACGAAGGCAGTAAAAAAACCTTGATTAAAAATCAACCTTTTAAAAGTTTTTTCTGCAAAACAATCACTAACGATGTATTGATTAACCCTATGATAAAAGTAAATATTTAGTGAAACAAATTTTAAGCCAATAAGCATTATTTTGCTTAGATAACTCTATCTAAACGATGATAATATTTGGAAATTAATTGCAACTTATTCTTGTCAGCTCTTCTCATAGGAGGGCGACTTATCTGTCATTTATGACATTTGATTAACCTGATTTAAGAGATGTTTTACACATAACAAAGAGGCATTAAGAAGACTCACAAAACTTAAAAAAAGTTAATAAGCCTTATTAATCGTTAAATTGATTTAATTATAATATCAAAAAAGACCGGAACAACGTAATGTTCATACTCTGTTACTAGGCATCAAAACCATAGACTAGTGTATTTTTTTAGAATAAATAAGAGGTTTTCTACTGGTCTTTAGTAGTGTAAGTAAGTACATTACATACTATTCATTACAACAAAATAAAAATCGCGATTCTAAGTCGCAGCATGTAGGATGTATTTCCGGAATAGAATAGACTCGTCCTCCTAGCACCATTATGGCTTTAAGTATTCTTTTTCCTTATTAGGTTTTTTTACAACCATTTATATTACTGATTTAGACTTTATTGGTCTAGTACATTTATTGCTCATACTTCGGAATAAGTTGAACAGAATTAATAAAAAAAATTAAACTAGAAAGAAATAAACTCTAGGATATAAAGATCCCTGAAAAATAACATCAGGGGAGCAGGAGGAAAAAAACTATGCAAAACAAAATAAGAAAAATAAAAGGAGTAAAAAATTCACTTTATTTTACATAACTTTTTGATTAACAAAGTGTTCATGTGTATACGGTCCCTAGACACGCCTTTAAAATTAATTTGGTTAAAGTTCAAAACAGTACTACATTAACATATCCCACATGAATTAAACAACTTATTGTTATCAACAACATTCTCGGTATATTGTATTATATTATAAAGTCTTTTGTTTTTTTTTATTGAAGAAAGGCGCAATTGTAATTACCTTTAATAAGACAATGCACCCTATCCGGTCCTTATTCAAAACGAGAGATCACTAGATTTGCCTCTATAACATAACAGTTTACCTACTAGTGTGAAAAAGCAGCAAAAGTCGAAATAAATTACGCATAAATAAATGACCGCATTGAAATGTCTCTCTTCCTTTACACTAAACGTGATCTTGATTCGATCTCACTTCTATCGTTCACGTGATAATAAAAATGCATATGTAAATAAATGGAATTAAGCGGGAATTATACATTGGCACACGATATGGGTCAGGGCTGGAGTGAGCGGCGTGCTAGACGCACGTGTCAATAAGAAGAATGAACAATGAATTATTTATATATTCTGAATAAGATCGTTTACTTAGGAACGCTTGATAGAGGTAAATTAATTCATTATTAATATTTTTTTTCAGTAAGAATTATTTCTTAATAAAATAAAATATATAAGTATATATAT
>DWQX01006624.1:0-11111 GCA_018245475.1 Pharmacophagus antenor | reverse complement strand
ATATATATGTATGTATATATATATATATATAACTACCTAAACTCCCGAGACTTTACTGTCCGTACATTACATGTTGTTAATAATTTGGATGCCAAAAGAAAACCTAAACTATTTTATTTATATTTAGTAGCCGTCACCCGCCTGTTTCTTTGAGCGAGATAATTTTTCTATTTAAATTAAAATTAATTCTCCCCCTGCGTTTGCACCATTTTCGAATCTTTCGACACAGAGAATAAAAACACTCATTGTATTTTCAAAAGCGCCTTTCTTTTTTATATTCACATCGAACACGCCCTACATATTTCATGTCTCTATGAACAGCAGATTAGGCTGTGCGTTAATATATCAGTCAGTGATTTAGTCAGGACTTTAAATTTTATAAGAATATATTTATGACCATCATCATCATCATCAGCCGATAGACGTTCTTTGCTGGATACAAACATATATAGCATCGTATTTTCAGGGAAATTCTAATTTTTTTTCTTACAAAAAGGTTGCGTATTTAAATTCTTTTATTTATTTTATAAATTAATTTTTACGCTAATAACATTTTTTATAGAATATATGTTTGTATAGTTCGTGTTATTTAATTAGAAAATTTTAATGAAATTTCCCTTCGCAGTAAATTTGTTTTAAAAAAGAGAAAAGTACATAAGGATCATTTAAATTAAACATATTTCCTAAGCTGTAAGCGGTAAAACAAAAAATTGCGTCCAAATTTTTAAAAAACTTATCAAGTATTTTATCTGTGGAACTTGAATAGGTTAACGTCGGCATACAGTGATATCAGACACAAAAATTTATCTAAAAAATAAGGAGATTTATATATAGGGTGAAATCTTTAAAACTAAGTTTACGTAAATTATTTAAGTCTTTTCCTAGAAAACTCTTGTTTCAAATTTCAATAGCTTTATGTTTTCTTACATTTCTGGCAACAAATAACCTATTATTACGATAATATGTGTACCTTAAGTAAAGATGACTTCTCATTTACGGCGACAGATTAGTTTTTGTTTTTTTTTTTGGTTAGACAATAATATTATCTAATATTAGTAAAGTTATTATTACTTAAAAAGAAAACAATACAATTTAGGATATATTACTTTTGTATTTTAGCAGTTAATAACATTATTATAATTAAATAGCTCAGATGTCCTATAGACAAATGTTCCCTTTATCTTAAAGATTATAAGGATATTAAATCGATATATCTAGTAACACTAGACTTCGCTAATGTCAGTTTGCAGTCGGAGGAAAGAATGGTGTGTAGTGTCTTGTTAATAAAAATAAAGCGTACTTTTATTTGAACTAAATATGTCCATTTCATTATTTTTCTTATAGGAATAAATATTTAGTGTACGACTTTGTATACAACGGCCAGTGTAAAATGTTTAAATGTGATATTTTGGGTGTTTGGTGCTTGTTTTTCGTGTTTTTCATATTTTTATTAACCCTGACAAAGGACACCGTTATTGCCCAGGAATTAAGTAAGTTTCTGTTTAAATAGCATATTACCATCATATGTTTTAAGTAATAAAGTAAATGTAAAATTCTAAACAAACATAAAATGTCTTATTATTGTTGTTTACTTCTAATACAAACATCTCAACATATTTTTTTTATTAATTTTTACAACACTAACTCTGCTTTGTATTATCAAGTAAAGCTTATGTTTACTTCAGCACAGCTTACAGATTATCTGAATAATTTTCAAAGTATTAATTAAGAAAAATATTTATTTGTCCATAAAGTATGCATCTATAAATTTTGATAAAGAAATGAAAAAAGATAAATTGAAATAGTAAATCAATTTCACCTTTTATTTTTTTTTACTTATTTTAACATTAAAACAAATAATGAACTAAGAATATAGATCATTTTAATCTATTGTTTCTGCTTTAATTTTGTTTTTATTTTATGTAATTTATTTTGTTTAGTACTAGAAGTTATGATATTCTTAACACAATAGATTTGAATGAGTATATGTTTGTTTAAATTATTTTGAACCTTATTCTTAAATGATGCAAGTTAGAAGTGGACTACATAGGTTTTTCTTTACAGACTGCTCTTTGCCTATATTTTTTTTGTACAACTAGCACCATTTAGGGTCAGGTTGGTTCAAACTGTTTATAACATTAACAGTTCTGTGATTAAAGTGAATAAATGTTTTAGTTTTCCATGATGCACATTTTTAAGAAAGGAAAAAACTACTTTTGTCTGCTTGTTTATTTGTCCATGTTTGTAAATCATAAGTAATATATGATGTGTCTCATAAAAAATACTTAACAGTTATTTTTATTAAATAGAGGACAGTTGTTAGTTTTTCTTGAAGAGAAATATTATCAATAAACCTGTCTAAAATAAGAACCTTTGTGTAACCAAATTAAAATATAATTAAATATTCAAACTAAATAACATTCTTAAACATATAAGGTTGTTAGTTAAAAATATCTTGCATATAGAAAATTGTTTACATTTTCAAATCTTCTAATCAAATAATTTTCGGAAAATTAGTTTAACACTTTGAGGCACAGAATTTTAGAAAATAAAAACACCCAAGTTGTACAGAAATTTTAAACACTTTCATGTTGTATAAGTTAGGTATTTTTTTATTGATAAGGATATACAATGCTATAAAAAACGCTACATGTAATTTGATTCTGTTATTAGATATTAGGTGAGACTTAAGGTTCTATAGTGCATCCAAAAGGTGAGATATTTTAAATAGCACCATTCTCCAAACTTTTAAACGAATGAACAAAAACAGTCAACAATCAACTGTTTAAAATTGCCCTGTGAATATAATTTTTTATTAATGTATATATAACTTATTAATGGATTTAACATTTTTATTCATTTATTGCACCAGTATAACTTAGATATAAGCATTATATTATCACTTGAAGAGAGGCTTAGTGAGACACAATGCATCTCAATCATTGATAGTGGTTCTGTTTTATCATATTTTTTTATTGCTTAACATGAAAATGTTTTTATGAATATAAGAGTATTATCCCTTGGTTTATATTGATGTCCAGCATCAGTAAGAGTAGGCAATCCTCTTGTACAAAATAGGCAATTGTTGTGAACAAGTTTATGATAATAAATACTAAATGTATTTGCTCGTATTTACACATTATTTTAATAACAAGATTCCACTTTTATACGGTTTTTACTGACAACAATTTTTTTGTTGTGATAAAAAATCTTTACTCAGATAGTATGTTAAGATTTTTTATCACAACAAAAAAATTGTTGTAAGTAAAAAGCGTGTAAAAATGGAATCTTGTATGTATATATACATCATCATAGGTCATAAGACTAAAAAAATTCTCTTCAAAACTTTGCATACAAAAAAAGAGTAAAAATAGAGCCCTTGTATAACCAACACATTTCCTACTAATTGTAGTCATTCATTAATTATTCTCATATTATTTTTTTTTATAGCAATAAGTAACAGGTCATTAGCGTCATTCATTTAACAGGAAGAGATCTACAGCGTAATGTGTCCAGCGGAACATCCGCCGATATTGTACTAATCAATTTTCATTTATTAATTGTGTGTAACCACATTACTGTTTGGTTATGTTTAATCACAAACAAATTATAAATATTTAATGGACATCACAGATGAGAATAGGAGGTTCTCTCCCTATTATTTATTCCATTATTTTTTTTTATCAAACACAGCCTCGATTTTACCTGACCTTAAGTGATAATGAGGCCATAGATGGTGAAACATTTTCGCCCAGAATACATTTAGCTTTCACATGTATGACTGCCCGAAGATCGCAATGCTGTTATGGCGGCAGATTGACATTGAGAGTGGTAGCTAGTCAGGTCTATTTGAAAAACCCTACTACTATCCAGACACCACTACTCTTGTGACCCGATAATCGAATCCGAGACTTCCGCGTTACAAGGCAAGCGACCGTTGCGTCTCGGTGGCAGTCGAAAGTCCATTAGCGCTAATATTTTTTTTATTTTTTTTTTTGTAATTGAAAAGTACACGATAACTTATTAAATCCCAAGTCTACAACAATAATAACATAAAAGACGTGAAAAATTTAACACATATATAGACAATATACTCGTATGGCCCATACATGGATTTGTCTTGGTGCAAATCCTTTTCGTTTCGTGTAAGCAAATCGATTTGTCACATAAGTGTACTTTTATGTATAAAAAAATATATATGATGTAAATCTATAATAACGCCTCGATTTGCATTCGTTATTTGCGTTGCAATTAGTGTAGAGGTGACTCAGTCGTGCGGCCGTCGGAAGTCGTCCGTGATTCAGTCGGAAGCCGGCCGTGTGCCGATATAAACAGTCCCCGCGCGGAACGTCCGCACAACTATACTACAATCAACACGTTCGCGAACGTCTCTCTTCCTTGTTCGACTGGTTATTGTGAATTGGTTTAGAATAATAGAGACTAGTATATTTTTCACACGACGTGCGCATGTTTTTGCTAAATATTTATCTTTGACGCCGGCGCAAATGCTATGAATTTTTAATTTTCATTGACACTTTTTAGAATTCGGATGGAAAGTAGGTTGTAAATACAATGAAAAAAATAAATTTAAACGCCGAAGTATTACGTATTTACTAAAATGAAAGGCCAAAAGGTTTTTTATATGGGTTTTTGGCCTTAAAGACTCCCTTGATTTGCTTCATTTGTTACTTTTCAATTTTTAGAAAATAACACCAATGTAATGTCACTAGATGTGAAAATGTTAATATTAAATATGTTCGCAGTATTGCTTGATTTGATTTTTTTTATTGAAATCACAAAAATATGAAAAAGGACGTTGAATCTTGATGCATTGCCATTGCCAAGATAAGAGGATATTACTCTTTGATTTTATACAAGGATGTGATTATTTATTACACTACTTACTAACTTCATCTAGTGACGAAATTCTGGAATCATTATGAACTACTAAAAGCCTTTAAATAAATGCTTGAAGGCAAAGAATGAACTAAGCTACTACTACTACTTATTAACTTTGATGATAGTAAGTTTCCTCGAACTTATCTGGTCAGTTATCACCGTCAATACAAATCTGTCGCTATAATAGTATTGTTGTTCCGGCAGTCATGTATGTGAGATCCAGAGTTTTTGAGCGAGCACGCGTCACTGTCCACGACCTTTTTGTCACCAAACTTCATGTTTAGGTGTAATGTTCTCTCATTATCGATTAAAAAGTATTTGTAGCTAGGAAAGATTAACGCGAGAGTTGTAATTATACAAAAACTATAGTTACGCCTATGTAAAAACAAAGTTGTTATGTGTCGAACACTTGTTGCGTTCAATAAACAATATTTTTTTTACCGCGGACTGTTTCTTTGTATATAAGTAGCATCACGGGGCACCTCTATGACCACGGGACGCTGGTTGATGAATTTTTTTTGTGTAGGGATAATAAACATTTACAATAATGGCTTCAGAGTGAAGTTATAATAATTACGTTATATCATTTATTGATTCAAACGTAACGGAACACAATGACATGATAAAAATTAATTTGCTAATCACCGCTTTTTTTAATCGCAAATACTACAACTAAAATACAATCTACTCGTTTCGCCACTACACATGACATCCTCAGATGTTAGGAGTTCGACCGCCCGACGTCGAACGATTTTTTAAGACAATAATAAACGTTTTTTTTAATACACGAATAGTTTAATAGGCAAGGGGTGTTACATGCTATAAACTGACAGAGTGTTAGAAAATATAAAGTGGTATGCTTTACCATAGCATATGTTACTGTTAGGGGCTATATCCATTAAGAGACGGATACAGATGTAGTGCAGGAAGCCCTGTATGTGATCCCAGGGCTGACTGGCTATTATCTCTATGGTTGGTAAATCTCATACAACGCTGTCTTCTGTCTCACTCTCCAAACGTTAGGGTATTCTTGACAATTTTTCCTCTTAAGCTTAAATAAAGCTGCTATAACTGATGTAATAACGGTATATTTGCAAATCTACCATAAGTCTACCTACCTCATTTCGCTAGAGCAAAAATCCGTTATAAAAATCTACCCATATGATAGTAGCTCTTGAGCGATTACATCGTTAAGGATCATGGTATTTTTTTGTAAAAGGCGAATTGATGAAGAGTATCGATACGTTACTCAAAAGTTTATGTTCAAGATTATCTACGTTTTCTTATTTAATTTCGTGGGAGTTTTGTTGCTTTTTTATGACGGAACTTTTTATATGATTTTTTAGATTTGTTTTATGTTAGTGTATGTTTTTTTAAGATTTATTTTAACACTTGATATATCGGGCCCGTGATATTGATGGAACAACGTTTGATAAGAAGTTTCGTATACTAAAATTCAATTGAATTTTTTATATATTTCCAATACTTTTCTGCAAAACAGGACAAATAAGAATACAATAATGCACAAAGTTATAACAGATCCGAAAAAATAATTTAAAAAAATATGCGGTAAATTATGTTATAATATTGTCATCATTACTTTTTTTATAACATGTTATTCTAATTTCCTTTATAGAATAGACAAAATACATCTATTTTCATTAACATATACTTTTAGTGTCGACTTGTCAATTAAAGTTCTTTGATAGTGCTAGGCAGGTTTTCTATTTCGATTAAATTACTTGATAAATTTATGTTACTAGTATTTTTTATTGCGAATGGCGAAATTGATGTAGACATGTACAATGTGCTATTTAGGCGTTGGCTGTCGTCTCGTCTCCGCTGTTTATGTTAACTGTACACGAGCTTCGTTTCTAAGGAAATTTAAAAATTTACAATCTCCACTCTAAAATACCCTAAACAGCTCCTAGTTTTACCAAAGCAATTACCATATACCCTTATCCATGACCTCGGCGATTTTAAGCTCGAAACTTCATCACAACTGTTTTATCGGTTTAAGTATTAAAACGTAACAAACTTATTTTCGCATGTATAAGTAAATAAGCATAAGTATATTTAAGTTTTAATAATATTAGTATATTAAAATATAGATTTTTTTCGATGCGTTTGTAATTTTTTTTTTTTTTGGTATAAATCTGTAAATCTTTATTTATATGCGTAGCGCCAAATTCTGATACAAAGCATTAGTGTGCGACTTTACCTATGATGCAGTTTGTAGGGCGTTGTAAAATGATAAAATTACTGAGATAACTAGTCCTACCGCATTTTACGCATTAAGTATAACAAAGTGGGTTACTAAAATCATAAGTTAAAAATTCAAAATCTTGGTCAGTTTACAAACGCGCCCTCTGCTGGCAACGCCTACTATCACAACAGCCTTATTTGTTAATAACGTTCGTATAACTTACCATCAAGCTAACATACTCTCGTAACCTCATTGCATAAAAAAAAAATAAGAGTTCATAAAACACATTCTGTGCAGCAAACGATGATTGGCTAAGCGATTTTAAAAAGTAATTTTACATGTACAGATAGATTTTATTCATTAATACTACTCGGGACGATGGCGTCCCATGCAATAAAATGAAAAGGCACGCCATTTGGAAGGCAACGCACCCACTTCGTCAACAGCTGTTTATAGAATTGACAATTTTGAGTTGATCCCTCTCAGCTCTCTTTAGCCGTAGCTGCATCCAAACGGTTCACTTAAAGACTACTAAACTAAAAAGGAGGAAACTAAAATTAAATACGATAAAATTGGGAGTTCTCAAAATTGTTTTGTCGAGTGTTCGTATAAGCCGTCATTTGTATTCATTATGTAATATTATATTCAATATATATTAGTGAAACAATTTCCACTGAAATCGAACCGAGATTCGCTTGAAAAACGTCTACGATATTTCAATTGACAATATCATGACAAGCGCTTACTGGAGCTGAAGCATTTGTTTTGGAGATGCAACTAAATCGATTTTATTCTTAAGACTTTCAATACGCAATTAACGCCGACACACGCTTGATTATCGCTTGTAAATCGCATCGGAGCTCATTTTATAATGGTTACAGTTATTTCTGGATGTAACTGTATGGGAATGGTGACTTCCACTCAGTGACACGGTGCGCTTCCTCTGCATGACGTCACGTCCTAGTGATTTTTAATTAAGCCATTTCTTCCTTAGAGCATTGCAAGACATAATCGCTTCGATTTGATATTGATATAGTATTATAATGTAGGAACAGGTCATTAAATTACCATTGAAAAAAAATGTTCTAAAAATATCATTCCATTCGTTTGTTTATTTAATCAAAATATTTTCTTCTCTATTTATATATGTCTAACACATCCGTGTTCGTACTATATATTTAAGGAAAAATTATGATGTCTGGAAAAACATCAACGAATATTTGTCTAATGTAAATCAATGGGTTTTTTATTCATGTCATATGTAAAGTTTATTAATATTAAACGCTCTAATTACTCCGCCATTTTGGATCCGTTAACCTCTGTAAGGCGCTATAAGGCCAGCAGGGCGGCGTTAAATTTGCGTCATAAATTAGCTTATTTATGAATCAGATATATCAAAGGTCAGAGACTTTTTATTACAGTAATTATAAAAAATAACTTTTAAAAAGGTTTAGGTGTTTTGTGACGACTAATTTAACATTAAACAAATTCTTACATTATTATAATAGTGTTATACCCTTGGCCACTATTTTAAGGTATTTACCGTTATAGACATTCAAGGTATTAAGTCTATCTGTGTACTAACGGCTTGTTGAGAGATGAGTGTGACCCACCGGTGAGTGACGCCGGCGTGAACGTGTTAAGCGCACTAGGACATATACACCGTATTCATTTGCTTGAGAAAAAAAATTGTAATATTTATAGACAGAAGTATAGATAAAAAAAATACCAAATACTTCTGACAGGTGAACAGAATAGAGGGTTCATGAAAAATGTGCCTCTTTGAACGGAGAGAAATCGATCAATTGTAACAGAAGTACATTCATATAAAAATAGGAGGACGTTGAACGAAGCAAAATGTATACATGAAAAGTGCATAAATGCACACAAGTATACCACATGTTTGTACGTTGGAGCTATGCGAGTGCGCAGGAAATCGAAGTTTGGTCAACATTAACTGTGAAACATATTTATGTCTTTAGTTCATAGTTATGATTGTGTTCACTACGCCATATCACAGGGGTCGTTGCATTATGAGTCAGCAAAAAACTAACTCTCAAACTTTGTCTGATAATAACATAGCTTATTTATTCGTATAAAAAATCTTGAGCTTGTAAATTAATGAATAATGAGGCGTTCCAAATACAACTTCTAATAAATTATAATCTATCTATTTTTTTTACGATAATTGGTAGAAAAATAGTTATGAAAAATGGATTTATGATAAACTCATCAATTCTCGTTGGACAATGGGGAATGAACTATTGAAGTACTTCGCAATTTTGACCCGAAAACAAAATAAAACGGTGATTGTTATTCATTCAACAATAAAAAAAAATGATTTCTTTGTTAAAATCTGGATAGGAAGGCATGTACCATATGTAATCGCCTTCCTATCCTACACTCTTAATGTTATAATATAATGAGGTACGTTTTTTTTTATCTAAGTTTGAGTAGCGCTGGCCCGGGGCACACGTGCGGCCGCATTCTAACAGTTATTGTCCCATTGCTTTGACCCCCTTTTCTCCGGGCGAGACTGCTCGCACAATTCAAGACGGCCCGTAGGACACTTATCGGGGACTGTCTAGATTTGTCTAAGTTCCAGATGAAATTCGTGCCCTTTATAACTCATACTGTTTAATTCATTTTGTTGGCTTGCAACTCCAATGGCGTTTCTCATGCACTACGTTATTTTTTGCTTTAAGAGCAACGTCTAGTCTCTCCCACAACTCAAGCGCGTGGGGTTATAATATTATTGTATTAATACATTTAAAAGGTTCAAATATAAAGAAGTATTTCAATGTTAAATATATATGACCATATTTTATTTATCTCAAAAAATGGCGCGGAGTTGATGATCCCCCTGTGGCGCGTCGATTGCAAAGTTAAATTTACATTTAGTTGATAGTGTATCTTCTTATATATGTTGACTTTTTACATAGGTAGTCCAGTCGTCTTAAAACATTGAAATAACTGTGATTAGTTACTTCACACCGTTGCTTAATAGGACAAGCTTAATGTTTAGGCTTGAATGACTGCGTATAGTGAGGGCTAATTATAATGGATTTGTTATTGAATGAAGGGGCTAAGTTGTTAACACGTTCCCTTCCGAGTTGAGCGTATACAACCCGCTATTAAGTTTCTTTTGAAAAAGTTTTAACTATGTGTTTACAAATATAATTACTTTAAGCTTAAAATAA
Source organism: Pharmacophagus antenor (assembly GCA_018245475.1). Taxonomy (NCBI): domain Eukaryota; kingdom Metazoa; phylum Arthropoda; class Insecta; order Lepidoptera; family Papilionidae; genus Pharmacophagus; species Pharmacophagus antenor. The sequence goes on along the minus strand of DWQX01006624.1, from coordinate 806 downwards.
TTACATAAAACTTTAATCAATATTAAAATTTTGTAAAATTCTTAATTACTGAATCAGGGATTGACAAATTGTCTTCAATATGCATCTCATAACACCCTAAGGGAAAAAATCAGTAAAACGCTCTGGCAGGGACGGTAATATCGTCGAAATAGAGCGTAAAAACTTTTATTTGTTTGTAGATGTATCGTATTTTTTCTTATCACATTCATAATAACCTAACACAGTTTATTCATTTAATATTATTGTTAGCATCTGAACACGCATTATCTTAACGACTTAGTATTTTACACGCCACGGCGAGTCGCGTGTAGAATATATACAGCAAATAAACAGTTCTGTGCGGGCCGAAACACAGATACCGATGGCGGAGCGTCGGGCATGGGCATGTGTGATTGGGTTAATAATGTTTTAGTACTGTTAAACTTGCATTGAGTGAGTAAATATATATATTTTCTGCTTAAATCAGTACCGGTCTGGGTCGTGATTATTGTAGTGCTTGGTCGTAGTCCACAAGTAAGCCAAAACCTACATATTTATAGTTATAATATGATGTAATTATTTCATCCACTTCCACCGAATAATTTTTGGACTTTTCGGATGTTGTTTCAGATTATTTACTCATATGTTTTCCGAATTTTAAATTAAAATTTGGAAAATCTTTTTTTTTTGTTTGCGCGGGTAAAATGCATTGCTGCACCATACCCCCCCGTGGGAAGGGGAGCGTCTGTGGGGGCTACCGGCGCCCTGAAAAGGGCACTTTTCCTGGAAATTGGCCTAGGGGCTACCCACTAAAAACCCCGCGGCGG
>DWQX01006623.1:0-11112 GCA_018245475.1 Pharmacophagus antenor | reverse complement strand
AACTTCACCGAACGCAGCAGCAGCAGTGTTTATACATTATAAGTTTATTTTAATGTTTTGCTACCTTTTGTAACTGATTAAAAATAAAAAGATCTATAGAAGGATAAGTAATGCTTACTTCTATTTCACCATGTAACCATAAGACAAACTTTTCTCCATCTGTTTATTATTCCTAGAACCACTCACAACCTCTCCCGCATCTTTACTTTACTTTTACGCCTATCGAAGCGGACTCACGAAAGTGAAACAGTTTCCATATCGAAAGTCACTCGACATATTCAGTTGTAACATATAATTGAGTGAACACTAACATTTCTTTTATTCCCGTCCCAGTTTTCTTTTATTGCTATTGTATATAATATTTTATTCAGAGCTTTTCGAGAGTGTCCTCCTTTGTGACGCGACTGAGATGAATATTATGGCAGTAAAATATTTTATCTGTCGTAAAACCTAACGCGAATGTCAGTCATCGATGTGTCACCTACAATATGTCTAGTATGAATGTTTACTGCCTATTCGTAAATAGGTTTTTTTTACGTCGCGTATAGTTCTTACTTTTTTTTTTTTAAACATTGTTTAGTCGTTTGTTTTTTTTTAACCTAATAACGATTATTTATCTTCCGTCATATAGTAAATTCGTTGTTAAAACATGATTTTAAGCGCATTAAGGATTTTTTGTTAAGATGTCCCACTGTTCCAGTATAATATAATGTAATTTTTTACCCTACCTCACGTTTTTTATCCGTCTGCGATTTATTCTTTTTTTGTTGGAAACTATTCTGTAAACCTTTTACCTCTGCGTCTATGCCTGTGGGTAAATGACAAAAACTCGCACAATGCAGTCTTACTGAGAATTCCGAAATGTAAAACTGTGAACCTCCGTGGCGCAGTGGTTTAGCGCTTGCCTTCTAACACTGAGGCGCCGGGTTCAATTCCTCGTACACATGACTAGTGGCGTTTGGATAATGGAAGGATTTTCTTTTGTACCCGCCAATCCTGTCCACGCTATCCACCACCAATGTTTGCTGCCATGACGGCCTATGCATATGGTAGTTATACATATGACACTCAGTCGTATTCTCGTCGAGCGCGCTCCACAAACAACGGATTCACTTTCACTTAACATCAAGTAAAATTAAGGTCTAGTGCTAGCCAACTTCCGACAATAACTTACACTCGTCATTTTCGAGATAAAGTCCCGTTTACACAGCTAAAAATCACCGCATCCTCAGGCGACCGCCCTGTGACGCGAAAGAGAGCAGAAATTTCGTTTTCTTTTTTCGGTCTCAAAGCAGTTCCCTGCCCCGAGGCTGGCCTTTGATTTTCGACTGTTTTCTCCCCTTTGTGTTTCATAAATTACATTGTATGTGAAGCATCGCATTACATCGCAATACAATACCGCATAGATATCAATTGGAAAATGTTACTTTAGGTCCTTATAAAACTTCTTATTTATGACCGGAAATTATTGTTCCGGGGGATACATGAATAGTTGAGTAAAGAAAATAAGACTAAGTCAATCTGTCTGCGTAATAATAATTAAAATACGTACTACAGTTAAAGTAACTCTTAAACCGAAGATACCCAGTATAGAAGATCGCCTGGATTTTTGTTACGTTGTTTTTGATTATGTAAATAAAAGAAATGAATTTTTTAAATGATCCTGTAGAAACATTAATCTTTGATTGTTTATCCATATATATTAAGACTTCAATAATGATTACATAAAGGCAATATTCTTAGAACAAAATGCTGGCACACGCAGAGTAGGCAGACCTCCCACAAGATGGACCGACGACTTGAACAAAGTCGCTGGGACGGGCTGGATGAGAGAAACGCAGAGCCGTTCGTCGAGGCGATCCATGGGGGAGGCTTTTGTCCTACAATGGACGTGTTTCGGCTGATATGATGATGACGATGAATATTCTAACAAAAGTTACACCTCACAATTGCCAGTCGTTTTACCGCGCGAAACACGGAGCCGACAAGAGTCGCCTCTCGTCCGCAAAGGGTTAAGTTCGCATTAGCTTTTCGCCAATAAAAAAAATCCAAAAGTCAATAAATAAATTTCGATTTAAAAAAAAAAAACATAAATAAAACTGCGTCGTAACGTGTTAAACGGTTTCTATTTGAAACTTGTTAGCGCTTTATCGGACAAATAACCGAACTCGAAGCAACTGTCAATGATGCCTTCGACGCGCTGTTTTATCGCGCCGACGGTTTCCTCCATCAACTTATCGACCTTCAAATTATCCGGCAAGGTCGTACCATCGATACTCTCAAAGTCTGCCAGATCCGGTGCGTGTTGCGTGGGTCTCATCAGAAAATTCAACATCATGAACGCAATCCCCAAAGCGGGCCTGCCGTACCTCTTCAAATCCGCATCGAACTTGTCCCTCGGGTAAACATAATTAACTTTGAGATCGTAACAATCCAAATATCTCTCCAGTTCCGAATGATAGTGGTCCATCCATTCGTAGTAGTGCTTCGTACGCGTTTCGTAGTCTGTGCAACTGAATATCAAGTAATGAATATCGGATACGGGCAGACTGTCCCTAGAGAGTTGGTAGTCGATAAACATACATTCTGTTGGATGATCATTCTGAAAATACGTGGCACCAAGATAAAAATATTATTGTCAATAAATTTGCTAAGATTGATGACTAAGTTGTGTTAAATGTTAAAGTTGTAATTGACATTATAATCATTTAGAAAGATTAGCTCAGTGATTACCCTAGATAATAAGGTGGTACGGTACATCTATTCTATATCTAAATGAGGTGGCGTCTGGTAGGTGGTGGATTGACGAACCGAAAGAGAATCCAGGTTTGATAAGACACGGTACTCGTAAAATTTTAAGTTGTCTGTACGCTTACTTAGCACAGGTGATATATATCCATACCGCAAGACAAACCGTATGTTTTTTTTTTCACTTAAACCAGCGATTACTTTCAATTAAATTAGCTACAGTGTCAAAGTGGAACATACTAATGTTTCTACAGTATTACCAGTCGGCAGTAGTAGCAGCTATTTTTACACCTACAGCTATAGTTACCACCTGTCACTCGTTTGACCTCGATTTTACTTGATTTTAAGTGACAATGAGGGCGTAGATGGTAAAGTGTGTCCACCCAGAATGTTTCTGGCTCTCATATGTATAACTGCCGTAACACAGCAATTCTGTTATGGCGTCAGATTGACATTGGGGGTGGTAACTAGTCAGGCGGCTTCAAAAAAAAGCATAACATCATTCACTCTTCTACTCATGCCGTCTGTAAATCGAAACCGGCGGTAAATTACTGCGCTATGGTGATCAAAATTATCATCACCAAAAAAGTTCACAGTGATTTAAAATTTCATTTAAAACACGGACCTGCATTTTAAACATAATATTATTGGTCCACAAATCCCCGTGCTGGATCACACTGTACTTCGAGCCTTTATCACCGTTCATAAGCTTCATCCAAATCTTGATTAATTGTTGCATAACATCGCTTATAACGTTGCTGTATTTCTCATTATCAAATAACGATTTCAGGTCGTTCAGAGCGTGCTCGAAAAACGTTTTCGTTTGTTCTATTGTTTTAGAATTTATCGTTGCATTTACTAATGTTCCCATGAGCTTGTTGAACGTCTCAGGCTCCTTGTTTCTCAAAACGTACGACAGCGAGTGAAAATTTGCTAAGTTTTTCAGAATTATCCTTACTGTCTCATTGCTTAGCGGTTCACTTTTGTCTAACATACTATAGTCAGACAGCTCGAGGTCTTCCAACAGTATAGTTTCGTTCGGGGTCTCGACTAGAGATCCATAACAAATAGGATATCTAAATGTATCATCATCAGGAACATCAAAATATTTCTGCAGCTGTCTGAACTTCGGCAACAATTCATTGTACACTAGTGTTTCATTTACAAAGAAATCATTAACGGGTCTCTGATCACGAAGTATCATGTTGGCCGGCGCTATTTTCGCTATCATTTTAAACTCTATACCATTTTCCTGTTCGACTCTAAATCTTTTCACGTAAGCACCGTAATTATCACCTTTCTTACCAACATCTTCTACTGTCACATCGTTGCCACTGCATCCCCGTTTCTTAAGCACATCACTCACGAATTCCAGTTGTCGTGCGGTCACATTTTCAATTGCTCCTAAGTAATTATAAGACATTTTGTTATCGCTTGTAAATTACATATGGCTGTGGCGAAAACAAGCAATCCGTCATATATATGCACCGTTATCGATATTTGATTATCGTTATGTTAACAGATATGACATGATAAGTATAATCAGCGTTGGTCTGGTTATGTTGTGAGTGTTTGTGTCGTTCTTATAACGGTTACTGTGTGATCAAGAATGAAATTATTTGTACAAAATTGAATGTCAAAATTGTTGGTAAATAAAAATAAGTACAAGTACATTAATACTGTTATATGGAAGTAATCCGAATATGTACAATTTGTTTTATTCAATGAAGCGACTTGGGTAGGTAGACCTCTTTGTATCTATCAAAGATATCTTGGTATCTGCATTGATTAATAGATACTATTTAACTTTTCTTACAGATATATTTTTTTCTTCTTTATTACTCTTTTCTTTGTTTGTCAATATACATTTGTGAAATATAATATAAGTATAAAAATCATTCAATTCATTTAAATTATGTATTTTATTTTTCGTTCTTTTTTCTCTTCGGCATTATTTATTGCTTTAATTACATCTCCCTGTCATTTATATCTCTCTATCATTTAACGATAAATATTCCATACTTAAAGTATACGGGGTATTTTTTGACCCATTTCTCGCAGGTGTTGCCATTGTGTATTTATTCGAGAAGTCCTTTGAGAGGCGTTGGCCTTTGTGACGCTGTACAGTGTGAATAGCCTGTCAGTAAAACATTTTATTTGTCAGAAAACTCCGGTCGTATACGTCACGTCTGGGACTAAAGTGTGTTCAATGGGGATTTATTTCTCTAGCTTACGAAATCAAAGTGTGAACAGATCATAGAAATTTTATATCTTTTTACTTATCTAACTTTAAATTTATTTTTCATTTTATATGTACAAAAATATAAACTTTTTTGAAAACAAACTAGAGGTTAACGCACTGGTATGTGGTCACTGTTACCCATTGACATTCGTAAGATCTGTAAAGATTTAGCTAAGTTGCATAACTTTAAAGAAAATGTGATTAGGGTGGTAGAAAAATCAAACTTACATCTAAATCCTTTTTGACTGGTCGCGTAATGCCTATTCTTTCATACCTGTTCGCGTCACCTATTCTTTCATACCAGTTCTCGCTTTCATTCAGTTTTACTTACATTCATTCCATTACCATCCCATTCCCTTCCAGCGTACATCACGCTTAATGACGTCCTTAACTTTACTTTGGAGCTACTTAAATATTGATAACATTTTATTTTCTTTTGCAATAGAGGTTCCGACTTACAGGTGTAGTAAAGTCTAGATGTAGGGTTTTCCCAATCCGCCTAGCCTACCCTCAGTAAGAATCCGCCACCGTAACAGTGTTGCTATGTTCCGGCAGTCATACATGTGAGAGCTGGAAGTAATCTTTGTAAACGAGCTTCATCATTTGTGGCCTCATCTTTACTTAAAATCAGATGAAATTTAGGTCAAGTGTTCGCTCATAACCGAAAAAACTATTCACGTAAACAGTTAGTCTCTATTATTAGTGAATCAAGCTAGGGACATCTGCATCCGAAGACTAAGCCACTTCGTTGTAGAAGCACATTTAAAACTCTTACAATCAACAAGCAGTTCTGTGTCTTTACAAGAAATATGGATTATTAAAATCGTAACTGAATAATTATGTTAAATTAAAAAATAGTTTGCTTATTTCCAGTTTTTAATCGCAAATGTTACGTGTAAATTACAGTCTCGAAGCATTTCGTCACTTCTTGTCGGTTATGTGTATCAAATGCCTTTCCCTTCACCCGATGTTAAGTGACAACGAGACGGTAAATTGTGAAGCGTGTTCTTCCAGAATAATTCTCACACATTTACACGGAACACAGCTATTCTGTTATGGCGGCAGATTGACACAGAGTGGTACCCAGTCAGGCGAGTGTGAAAATCCCTACCGCCCTTTGGATTCCACTACTGTGGTCCGGGAATCGAACCTGGGACCTTCGCGTTATAAAGTGAGCAGGTAAACCACTACGCCACGGAGGCATTTGAACCTACATGTGGCATTTTCAAACATGCGTTCGACGTCATGCTGTTGAAATTGAAAATTAAAAAAAAACTGAAAGCAGTAAATATTTTTTTATTTATTTTATTGATTTTTAATCCATGCACATAGCGTGATGCAGTTATTCATGCGACCGACAAACACAAATCAATGTTTGAATGTCAAACGTGCCACGGGCAAGTTATGCCTTCGACGGCGCCGAAGACAAATGTTTGTTGGTAAAGTTTAGCGTTCGATTTCGGGGACATATTGGAAACTACGACACGAACCTGCCACACCAATGTTCTGGTCTAGAATTTTAGATAGGAAAGTATATATACGTACTACACTAGAAGTCTGATTTGAATTATTTTATTGGAAGGTCTTTAAAGTTATGTGAGGATGTTGATTACGGGTTATTTAACACTAGATTTAACAGACCCGTCATTTTAACAGATTAAATCTAGATGAAAGGTTTCGTTCACACATAATGTGCGTTTGACTTTCTTTTTTTTATACTGCCACTGAAAGCATTGCTCTATCCATTTTATTGCAAAACAGAAAAAATAAGAATAAGGTAATGCACAAAATTACAACAGACACGATTAGTAAACTATAAAAATGTGTCAGTAAATCTAGTGTTAAATGTCTCTTTACTAAGAAAGCAAATAATGTCTTTTAGCTATTGCTCTTAGCAGAACATTCACAAGTATAAAAGAAAGTAATATTTAGTTTAAAAAAGTAGAATGTAATTGAATAAGGAGTAATAGGAGATGTTATGATCTCCGTATAACAAAATGTTACATAATAATAAGTATGGAAATATCCTATTTTATTCTTCAACACTAAATAAAATGTTTCTTTGCCCAGCAGACGCAATACTACAATTTTCAAACCTGTCTCGCTAGCTACTACCCTTAAATGTCAAACTGTCGCCATAACAGCATCTGTGTTCCGGCAGTGATATTTTAAGCGAACACGCTTCACTATCTACGGTCTTATCACCTAAAATCAGGTGAATGCATCAAGTGTTAGCCCATAATATTAGATAGGAATCAAAAACAGTTTACCGAAATTAATAAATCGTAAATTGTACAATTAATAGATACGTACGTGAAATAAAATTAGTGTTAACTAATAAGTGTACAATAATAAAAAAGTCAATCAATTAATTATATTAAGTGTCTAAAAAATTAGAAAAAAAATTATAATACTTACATATCCAATTTAATAAATACTTTTTTGTTTTATAAGACAATATTATTAAACTAGTTCTCTATTTGAAATAGTAAAGATAAAAAATAATTTATTAAATCAATAAATAATTTTTGAATTTTATAATAATATTATTTGAACCGATTCGCAACACTATTCTCACGTTGCAAGATAAGTTAGTTAGACTCAAGGAGTGACCACGAGCGACGGCTACTTGCTCCAAGTACTTTCGCAGGCGCTTCTTGTAAATGAACTTTATAACTACAATGTCAAAGCGTATGAAATAAGTTACAGTAACAACTGTTATAAGATTAAATGTAATGTAGATACTTACACCTCTATGGCGCAGTGGTTAACCGGTTTACTTTTTTAAATGGTGGTTTGATTTCAAGATCAACCACGTAATTGATGAAGTTTGGATTTTTATCTTATATCATCAATATGTTACCAAAACATCATTACTGTGTTCCGACATTCATACAATGAGTCAGAGTGTTCTAGATAAAGCCGAATTGTCACTTACCATCATGTGAAATTGAGCACACGTTTTATTCAATTGCCTATAAAATTTGTATATATATATATATATATATATATACATGTGAAGACAGGAAGTTCTTTAATAATGGATACTGTTTTTGTATTATTCATAATAATTTTTTTCTTGGTTTTTTCTGTTGAACATTAAATGTCTATTTTGTGAGCATAAAATTTCTCTCAATTAGCTTTAATATAATAACGTAAATTTTCTCACATCTAACAAGATTCATATATATCAGATATGTTTACCAATCAAATAATGTATAATATTATCTCTGAACAGTAAAAACTGTTGTTGGTTAAAATGTTAGAATAATATCGGAGATACAAAGAATACAGAAACTAAAATTGGTACAAAGCGCTACGACGGTAAGCGGAAAGTCTCAAATTGTTGAAACGTATATAAAGTAGACATCAAAAGGCCGCGCCGCTCGCTGCGACACCGTGCCTCCGGCGAGATTGAACCCGGTCCGAGCGCGGAAGTACACATGTAAAATAATCCGGTCTTTTGCGAAATCTCGACTTTCTCGTAAAACGGAAAAAGGCGTGAAAGTATTGGGGCAAACAAGTTATAAGTTTATAAAACTGGACTCAAAGTTATTGTGATCCGAATTTCGGATGTTGGATACGTACGTAACATTTTTTTTTATCGTCAATAGGTTAAACTAAATTTTACGTGATGTTAAGTGATAATGAGGTCGTAAATGGTGAAACGTGTTCGCCGATAATAACTGCTGGAACACAGCAATACTATTATGGAGGCAGATTGACATTGAAGATAACCAAGCGGGTTTTTAAAATCACCGTCCGACCATCTTACCATCCTTCTCATGTGACCGAAGACCGAGATCGAATTAGGCATTTCCTTATTACAAGACATTAAATAAGCCCGCCATAAAGTCTGTTATACTATGATATTATTCTTACTAGATTTCTTCTATACTATTTGTAATACTATAATAAGTATACTAGATGACTAGATTTTAAATAACCTTAAATCCATTCTATTTGATATTATTTTTCGATTATTATAACTAATAACAGCTGTGCCTGAATGGTTTTAGTTTCCATACGACTCGAATAGACAAGACGTGCGATATACAAATATTAAGATGATTTGTTTTATTTTGGTCGTAATTTTAGTTGATTGTCTGTGTATGATTTTTGTTTGTGTAAATGTGTGTGCATACGTGCTTGTGGGCGTGTATAATTTTTATTTCTACTTTTTAAGTTTAAAACATAATTACACAATTGGAAAGTGTCCGTAGACAAATAAACGACTTAAGGACCTTGAAGGAAAGAGTCAATTACTTTCTTAAAGGTCTATTGGTAGACGATGATCACCCACAAAAATAAAAAGTATATTCAAATAAAATTATATATTAACTTCTGGATTTAACTTTTTCTTCTAACTATATTCTAAACGTAAACTTAACAAGTCATCTAAAAGAACATTCGCACCTCAAATTAATCGCCACCTACCTTCACTGCGTCCGCCCTGAGGTCGCGCGCCAATCAAAATGTAAATTTTGTAATAGCATTATAATTACATTTGCGTCGAACGGTAGGCTTTCAGGACGTGGGTACTTATTACTGCCTATATACGTACGTACGTTATAGCATATATATGCTAAATAATATATTATATGTTACATAATAATGCCTAATAAATTAAATAGTATGAATTAAATGTAATATTTAAGACTGGACTGTACAAGTGGTTGCTAGAAAGTAATTCTTAAAATATAAACGAATTCATTAACTGATTTGTTTTTTCTTTTCCACATAAATTTGTGTAAACTAGTTTTATTTTTGCATGCTATGTACTCGTATATACAAGCAGAACATGTGTTTTAAACATTTTTATTAACCATATGTCCTAACCATGTTTTATGCAATAAAATATTATTTTCATGTGTTTTATTTTTTCTAGATTATAGATTATCTCTTAACGTCGATTTCACCAGGTGTTATGTGATGATGCTATAGATTGTGAACTGGATTTTTTTGGCTCCCGTGTGGATCACTCCCAGAACACAGTGATGCTGTTATATCAGCTGATTCAGATTAAAGGTGCAAGCTTACCAGGTTTCGAAAAAACTTACCACTGAACAAACTTTACTAATCGTGTAACGCGGGAATTCTGCGCTACAAGGCATGCGGTAAATCACTGTGCCGCGGAGAGAACTAAATCTATTTATGTAGTTAACACAAGTTAGAGAGATAAATAATAATTTAATAAATATAAAAATATTAGTGTATATTTATTACTCATCACAATGCAATATAATCTTTACAATATTATAAATGTAAGTTATAATCAGTTGAAACAATACACACGTGTGTTTGCGGTAGGTGGTGATTGCAGTAAGTTTTCACCAGTGTTACGAATATATAGGCACCATACATTGCCACAAAACACCAAGTATGACTCCGAGGAACTATGTTTGAGGGAGAAACTCGTTTGAGATTTTGCAGGCTGCTGTCGAATAAAGCAAAATTTGTATTAAGGTTATATTAATTAATACTTGATGATAAGTGTAATATTTTTCATACCATATTCATAAATATTTTCGACATTAACTATTACTTCCTAATATTAGTAAATGTTCACCTACAGTAGTCTAGTTAGTCATTTAATCGATGATGGGTTGATAATCATGAGTAATATCGTCAAAACCAAGCTATTTCTAGCAAATAGGTTACTTTTTTTTTGCAACACGTTCACTGACTATATGGTGTTCGGATGTTTACACAGCACCACATCACGATCGTCGCTTTAAAACATAAGATTTTGTAACTTGCTCCAATTATTTCACTATACACAACGCCCTTAACTTAAATATGATGCACAATTTTTTCATACTTTATTTTTATCGGTAAAACACTATCCTAATAATACTATACTAACTACTATAATACTACTAATACTATAATAATGATTAAAAGAAAAAATTACCTTAGGGATAACAGCGTAATTTTTTTTTAGGTCAAATAAGAATAAAGAAAGAAGTAAGAAATGAAGAAAAAAAGTTTGCGACCTCGATGTTGGATTAAGATAAAATTTAAATGTTACATGATCTGAGTTCAAACCGGTGAAAGCCGCCTGGCTTGGTTTCTATCTTTAGATAATAATAATATTTTAGTACGAAAGGATCAAATATTAC